>LOEQ01002058.1:59372-88498 GCA_001685075.1 Bramus lutescens | reverse complement strand
AAAGAAGATCAAGGAGAGAGAAAAGGAGAAGGAGAGGAGAACGTCAGGGGCCAGGGGAAGAGTCTGTAAAGTCTGCTCCAGTGAGGAGCACATTTATAATGAGTGTTGGCTCTCACGATGCTCTGGGGTCCAGGATTGTATACATTAGGTTTCATCAAACACGATTACATAAAAAGGAGAGGCTGAGGCAGCAGAAACGTACAGCATCTAAACCACTGACCAGACTCACCAAATGTATGGTATATAAATTATAGATGAGAGAAGGGAGATTAAATCTGGGCATTTACTTAGGGTTTAGAGCAAGGAAAGCAAGTGCTGAGACTTTTCCCCCTCTCTAATCTCAGCAGGCAGCCCACAAACACAATTACCAGCAGTTTTGAAAGGTCTTATCAAATATTGACTTAACAAAGAGCCCATCTACTTAATGGTGACCTCCAGACATCCCTAATAAGCCCAGGGTCCTAAATTATATACTATTAAACCATGGCATCCACACAGTGGACAACCGTTTAAAATTAAGCATGTGTGGGGTGGATTCTGATTGGCAGAGGGGACAAAGAGTTCCACAACAGGAATTTGATCAAAAAAAGACACAGCTCTTAAGGTGCTTTGTAAATTCAATAGAAACGATCTTTAAAAGATTAGTGGTGTAGGCAAGGAAGAGCCTAAAACAACCAGGGAGGAATACCAGAAGCTAGGCCTAACTGGTCACAGGCTAGTGCTCTGTTCTCATTTCCTTCCTTGGTTCTCCCAAGGAAAGTGTTTGTAAAAGAAACCAAGCTTGCAAGGCTTCCTGCCAGCTCACAGTGGAGAAGGGTGGCGGGGCAGGAGGGGCAGGGAGGGAGAAAGCACTAAATGCAAATTTGACAGGCAGACAATCTCTTCCCTAGGCTCAGGAGTTTTAAAAATCTGCTTGCAAGACTGAGTTCCTGCTCTAAGCATGTAGATGGTAAGAGATTTCCAACCCTGATTTTTACAATGCTCTAGGGTACAGCCGATGATTACAATGTGTGCATTTAAAATTCTCAAGGCCAAATTAATCTCAATTCCTGTTCACTGAAAGGGTGACTATCACTCAAAAGCTCCTTCACCTTAGCTACCGCCCTAGTACACTGTCGTGAAAGATGTGGTAAGCACTTCTTGGCACCTCTGCCTCTAACTGGGTTGGGAGACGTTACTAGGACATTTCACTTCAAGGAGCAGTCTCTAGCCCACCAGGAATCCCAGAATTCTCTGAGTCCTTTCCTCTCCCTGCCCCCTTCCCAGCCCTTCTCCAAGCCTCTCTCCAATCCTGTCTCTGAGCCCAGCAGTGATGTCTGCAGGGAATCCAGGGCTTATCAGGGGAATAAACCTATTACGGCTTCTATCAGCTCACTTCTCATGCCTGGCGAGCTGGGCGCGCTGCATGCAGTAAGGCGTTTAATCCTCATGCGACCTCTCCGGAAAAGCATGAGATACTCATTTTCCACCTACAAAAAAAAGAAAAGGTTTCGGCTCAAGTAGAGCCAGAGTTAGCCAAGGCGAGCTGAGCCAGGAACCCAGTTCCAAGCCTGGTTCTGGGAGATCCGAGTGGTCACTTTCTTCTGCCTGAAACTGGAGGTTTGGACTCCTGTTTTGGAACAGTGGAAGGATTCCGGAGCACTGAATATATTCCTTCAGTAGACTAGGAGAACCAGTCAGGAGTTGCATCCCAGTTCTACAGCCCCACCATGCAATCTCAGCAGCAGTCCCTGGTCTGCTGGGTTTGGGCCCACACTAGGACTGTGTTATTGACAGATGGGCCAGGACCTCAGTACATTTCCTTGCTAGTCTCAGGACATCGGTTCAAAAGCAACCACTCTAAGACTGATCGCTTGAACACAGGCTGTCAAGGAGAGTCCTTGATCTGGGAGATGTGGGGAAGCTGGAGACACAGACGGTCCCATCCTTCAACTGGCCACATGCTCTGGAGCAATCCTTGCTGAAGACCACGGGGCACTCTGACCCACTTAAAAGCCTCATAGAAGACAGCCTCTTTGTTCTGCTCAGGCTTGGTCCCAGTGAAAGGCAATTAGGCCATGGGTGGCTACCCTAGAAAGACTAATGCTGCTCTTAGGAAGGGAGAGTGGGTTATGAAGCAAGAATGCCCCACATGCTCGGTCCCTCTGCATGGTCCTGTTTCCTTCCCCATTTCTCAATTAAATGGTGACACCCCCAGAAATCCTCAATGAGACACCAAACAGTTGAGGTGGCTTGGTCTTGAGAGCGTTCAGCTTCCAAAACAAAGAGCTATACACGGTACCCAGACTCAGGTATTTGTTATAACTACAGAAAAAAGATGAAAATAGCCATCAATCCACACATCTTATACTATCAATAGTGATAGTGGAATCGTAGTGATGTGGAATAAAATAATTGTCGGGATTTCCCCTCCACTCTGTTTTCACTCCCAGGCCCCCACCCCAATATCTAATACAACCAACCATACTTGGAGTCCTGGGGTGAAGAAGAATATTCAAATAGCCAAGAGATTCCATGTTTGTGTTATGTGCTTCTTAATCAGAGTGATCTGAGATGCCAGGTGTGGGACTCACGTCCAGCCACTTATTCTCAAGGCCTCCACAAACACTGGGTAGAACAGGTGCCTGGGCCTCCACATGGGCAGAGTGGCCAATCAGAGGGCTGAAACTTCAGCCATCATAAACACATGACTTACCCCCAGGAGAGCGGCAGTGATAGGGAATAGGATGTGAGCAAAAGGAAAGAAACAAAACCCAAAAACTTCATAGATGTGTGTGAAAGGGTCTCAAACCACAAACCCATGTCTATACCTGCGGGCCTTAATCCTACCAGAACACAGGGAGTTAAAGATGAAACCACTCTTGAAACAGAAACCAATTATCCACAGCGATTTATTAAATAAGGAAGGTTTCTAGGCCTTATTAAAATGAATGCCTAGTGCATTCTCCTAGGTTCAGACGTTTGCTTCCTCCCTCGTCAGCACCTGCTGGCAGCCGCTGGAGGTATTGCTCCAATTTTGCTGCATGTGCAAATCAATTTGATTTCTCCCCCAAAGACAAAAATCGGCAAAGCGATTAAACTATAACGAAGATATGTCATTGGCAGCACAGGCATGAAGGGGCTGAGGAGGAGTGGTCCTGAGTTGGCTGACCAGTGATGTCCTCCTGCCTGGGTTAAGTGGTTTCAACATCATCTTCCCTGCCTGCCCCGCCAAAACAGGGTATAGGGATAGGGTCAACTAGTTCCTCCCCTCTTCCTCAAGTCCCGCTACTTGGCTCCCGTATGTCCTCTTGCACTAGCTCCTTAACTATCAATCTGTCCATCCACCCACCCCATTACCCATCAGCCACCCCTCCATCCAGGCATCTAGCTATCCACCTACTGACTGATCCATTCATCATTTACCCTTCTTTCAACCATCATCCATCCATCTACCATCGATCCAATAGATATTTGAGAAGGACTCAAGGTACAGACATTTAGAGAGTGACAACATATATTTATGTCTGGTTTTACAGTCAACAATGCTTCTGTATACATTATTTCATGAGATTATCACAGTGATCATATGAGGTGGCTGTTAGTATCACAGGTTTATAGACAAGGACACAGATACTATTACTAAAACAATAAAGCCAGCAGGTGTCACGGTCTGGACAGAAATTCAGGTTTTCATTCTGTTAAAAACCCAATCGTACTCTTGGAGAAACTGATCTGTGTAATTTCCCTATTTGTCTTCCTGTTGCTAACTAGATGCCATGATCCAATCAGCACATATAGGCTCTGAGGGGGTATAAACACTGAGTTTCTGCCATCACAGAACTCGGGTTGTAGCTAGGGAAGCAGACATTAAAACATATGTTCACACAATAAATATTGGTTTCAAACACACGAGGGAAAACTAGTCTGGATGTGAACGCTCCAAGAGGACGTAATCGTTGAGATGTGTTCTGAAGGATGAGTCAGAGTTTGGAGAAGATAGGATGACAGAAAGCCATTGTTACGGCAGGAAAAGCACATGCAAAGACCCTACGGCAGGAAGACCCAATGTGCTGAGAAGTTCAGGCCAGGTGCACTGCCGTATGGAAGGGAGCCTGGATCGGGCTGTGGTTCAGAACGCACAGACCTTGAAGCCATGATAATGGTTTCTAGTTTCAATCTAAGCAATAGAAAGCTATGAGTGAAGGGAATGACATGGTCAGCTTTGATTTGGAGTCTGACTTTGGTGGGCAGGATGGGTGGCAGAGGAGCAACAGTGGGAGCGGGGAAAGCAGCCGGAAGGCGTTGCGGTTGTCCAGGTGAGACGTGATGGCAGCTTGGACCTGGGTGGTGGTGGTGGAAATGAGAGAAGAGCCCCACAGGTGCCCCCTGCTCTGCTCAAGCCCGATTCCTCTCTAGACCCTGCCACCAGAGTGTGCTCACGAATTCGGAGGACATGGAAGCGTGTCCACAATTCAGGGCTCTCCGCCGGAGTCTCCTCTTCCAGGAAGCCTTCCGCAGACAAAGCCAGTCCTGCACGGGTCTTTCGGAAGCTGTGCGTATCTTCTGCACTGCGCATGCTCACACCTGACGCTGTTCTAGGGCTTGGCAGCTCTCGGCTCCACTCCAGGAGACGCTTGTATTTCTCTTGCTGTCTTGCTTTCTCCCTTTGGAAAGTAAATGCTTTGTTGGCATTTGCTGAATGGTATCAACAGGGCGCCTCTGGAAATTACATTTGTCAAGGATGGCTCATGCCAATTGCCTTCCCCCACCACATTAAACACTGGCCGTTTACATCTGTCTTCAGGATCAGGTCCTAGCAAAAACGCGTGTCTCAGTTTCCCCATTATTTCCTCTGAGCTCGTTTCCATATTTTTTTCCCCAGCAGAAAGTCATTTCAGGGGGAAAGGAGTGGGGAGGAGAGAGGGCAGGAGTGTAATTAAACAGGGCGGTCTGACTGGAATTCCTACACCTTTTAATGGGGTATTTGATAAATCCTTTCCATGGGACCCATTATTCATGCTGTGATGAAATCTCATTTTATAGCGCTTAATACATGGACCCAATTTATCCACGTCACATTGTATTCTAATACTTGTCACCCAAGTTATTAGCTATCTCCTTCCTAGTGTAAAACCATCAGTGAGTTTGATTAGCTTATTCCCTGGGGATGATGGGGAGATAAGAGAGACGCAGAAAAGTGTGGCCATCAATGGCTCTGTGTCCTCAGAGCACTGCTACCCAACCAGTGTAGAGGCCGGGGATGGTCAGGGTGGCCTCCCTTCCAACACAGGAAAAACTCTTCATAGGACCCCGGGACCTTGGCTATAAAGGGTTAACTGCAGGTCCCTCTGCAGCTAAGTCAGCCTCCTAAACGGGACCTTTCGGGTGTCTTCCTGATATCTTCCTCCCCAAGCCCTCTTATTCCAGGTCTCCTGAGCCCTTAGTTCCTGCCCTCCTGAGCCCTGGCTGATGCTGTCTGTTGCTCTTTCCAGCAGAGCTGGCTTTCATCAGCGTTCCCCTTGCTCCTCCTCTCAGAACCAAACCAAGCACCCACAAGCAGCTTCAGTTCCTTCTGAGCAAATGAGACGTGGATAGAAGGAGTAAGGGCCTGCCTGGGGCCACGGAGTCTCTAGCTCCCTCCTTCTCATTAGGCTGAAGCCCCACGGTCCCAAGGTCCCAAGGACCACAGTACCTTCACCTTTAAGCCAGAAGCCCTGCCTATTGTTCCGAGATTCTGAGCCTGGAAAGACAGGGATGCACGAGGGCCATTGCTAGGGAGATGGTGCTTTTCCCTGGGATACTGAGCCTCACCCCCCCCACACACACCATGTTTGCAGGCTGCAGCTACAGAATCATGGCTAACAAACACACAAAAGCAAAGTGGCCGTGTGTCAATCTTGAGCCTTTCTCTCTCTGTTCTCAAGGTCAAACACTGAGTTATGTGGAAAGGCTTGAGGTACCAAGAGCAAGGAATTGAGGCTTCCGGTCCACATCCAGGGAAGTAAGCCATCAGGGGAATGAGTCCCCACCTTTGGTTACGTCTTCGGCTGATAGCTTGATTGTGACCTCATGAGAGACCTGGAGCCAGAACCATCTAACTCTCTGACCCACGGAAGTGTTCAAGACCATATATTTTCATCAGTCCACACTGCAAAATGTTGGGGATGTTTGTTACACCACAATAGGTCACTTATACACACCATATAACTCAGAGGAGAGTCCCCAATGGGTTCCTTCACGGGTTCCACATCACCTCCTTTATGTTCAGGGAGCCTGTTCTCTGCAGTACCCTTGACTGACCTGTCCCTGACCTCTCCAGTGTATCGATACATCCTCACAGTCTCCCTAGACTGGAAGACAGAGGGAAGAATTCCCTGAGACCTGGGCATGGAATCCCGCCCTCCTTGCTGGCCATCCCGAGTGACACTTGGCATTAGGAGAATGACTTTCTGTAGAGGGCAGCCTTCTTTGGGCCATGAAACTCCCTCTTGTTTCTGAATCCTGGGGCCAAATGACCTCAGTCAGGCCCACAGCCAAATAAAAAGCTTCGCAAACAACATGTTCCCTTTCGCTATTATGGCCTCATCTCCTGCATCCTTTCTGCTCGTGCATGGTGTCCGAGAAAGGTCACATCTTGTTTTAACTTTGTAGTTAAATGCATCTGACGCAGGGTGTGTGTGTGTGTGGCGGGGATTCCAAAACCGGATGGAGATGTAAGGGGGTTGACATGATGCAGGCTGTACTGCTGCACTACTGTATTCTAGCTGTACTCTGGACAGGCTGTCCAGAGGGAAGTGGTAACATGATTACCATCTCTTATCGTATACAATGGGGAAAATGTAGTTTGTGTTTATCACTCCCTGACTATGTGTGCGTGTGCGTATGTGTGTGTCTGTGTGTGCACGCACGTGCATGCGTGTATGCACATGTGTGTGCGCGCATGTGCGTGTGTGTACGTGCATGCATGTGGGCGTGTATGTGTATGTGTGCGTGTATGTGTATGCGTATGTGTATGCGTGTGTATGTGTGTGCACGTATGTGTACGCGTGTGTGTGCGCATACATGTGCGTGTGTGTGTGCTTGTGTGTATGTGCATGCTTCTTGTATCCTAGGGCTGCCTCAAACATAAAATACAACTAAAGAGGATCTTAAACTTCTGATCCTCCTGCCTCTACCTCCTAAGGGCAAAGATGACAGGCATGTGCCACCAGACACAATTTATGCAGTGCTCAGGCTGAACCCAGAGCCTTGTGCAGTCTGGACAACTGCTCTGTTTACTGAGCCACACCTCCAGCCCACTAGATGCATTTTTTGACTAAAAGAAGAAAACAAAATAAAACAAAGCAAAAAACACCACCACCACCAAAATCCAAGATGATTTTTCCATTTGGTGAAATCCCGGGAAATCTCTTTTCACAGAATTGACCTCTGACGCCCGCAGGCATTGACTCAGAGGACCCGGGGAAGGGAAGAAGGACCTGAGTAGTGAAAGCCCTTAAGCAGTGTTCTCAAAGTAGCCTTCAGGCCAGGGGTACCGATGTCGGCAGGGAGCTGGCTAGACACATGCAGGCATTCCCAACCCAGGCCCACGGAAAGGCACACTCACGGTGGGGCTTTCCCTCCCTCGAATGGCTGTTCTGATGCGTGCCTGGGGGTGAGCAGCCCAACCAAAAGGACCAGATATTGAATTATTCACTCACCACTCATTTGTTCAAAAGACAGTGATAGAGAGCCCACTTTGTTAGACACGGAGTCCAGGGCAATGACGAGAAAGTAAGGAATGCCTTCCTGAGGCCTTCCCTGGACAGAGCCTGTCAAGGTTGGGGGAATCCAAGGGTGCAAATTCAGGGCCTGGGAGTCAGGGACAATTCTCTCAGTGCACAGGAGGCACGCCAAAAGTGCCCCCTAAGACCATCCTGTCAACACAAGCAGCCTTTCCAAAGTCAGTGTCTTGTACAGCTGGTCCAAAAACTTAGAAAACAACAAAACAAACAACAAACCCCCCCAAAATATCACATGATTCTAGCATGCATGATGATCCTAGCACACAGGAGATACATGTCCGCCTGAAGAACCTGTCGTGGCCTATATTAATCTTCTAATAAACCAGTTGGTCCCCTACTATCCAGGACATAGGAGTTTGCCCCTCTTTATCCTCAAGTCTCAATGAAATCTGACAGCCAAGGGCTTCCTCCCCAAGTCAGACAAAGGCTGGTGAGCTTCCTACATCAGGGCTCCATCCCTTCCCCTATTCTACGAGCACATATGGTAAGACAAGCAATCAGTAGATGAAGACAGAGGCTCAAGGGACAGGAGCAGCAAACTCAGATGCAGAGAGACCACATCTGTGCGAGTGGCCCAGTGACATACAGCTCTTCGATGTATGCCCAAGGCCGGCCTATACCACACAGCCCTCTCTCCCTTAAAGGGTGTCATGCACTGGTCATCCAGAGATTGGTAACCAGCTCAGAAGGCCTTGGCAGCTCCCTGAGAATAACTGGGTGCTTCTGCATAGCCATGGGATCTAACTGTGAGGTTGAGCAGAAAACCTTTTGGTACTTTTTTTTTTCTCAAGCTGCTCTAGGGGTTGCAACTGAAGGGAATGTAAGCACATCCGCCTAACCCGCCAGCTTGCCACAATCAAGGCTTTTTAAAACAGAAACTCCAACCCCTCTCTATTTTTAATTCAGGCATGCTTGTTGGCTTTTGCTGAGACATTGATTTGATTAGTAGCGTTCTGTGGAGCTACAGACACGAGATGCTGAGCTCACAAGAAGATGATTCACTTCAGGGTTCTCAACGGAGAAACATACCTATCAATGGCGCCCTGGAGGCTGGGAGATTTTGAGAAAGCTTTTCCTGCCTGCATATAAATAGGACGAGCAATGGAGAAATTTGCTTACTACTACAATCACAAAACCAGGGACCACCCCACGGGTGCTCCTTACACAGAAGACGGCCAGGAGTAGACACTACTACTGCGTTTGGACACCCATATGCTACCTCATTTATCTACCTGTGACAGGGACGGAGCTGGAAGAGAATCAAAAGATGACAAATTGCTTCTGGTTTTAAAGGAGCTGTTTAGGGTGGGTGACGCCGAGCAGGACTGGATTCTGTGCTAGGAGCCAACACTTCTTCCCACTGTACGAACACATTTTGGCAAACACCCTCCAGCAAAGGACTGCTGTCTCCTTTCACCAATGGACTGTGAGGTACTTGCTCCAGGAGGCTGGAATGCCAACGTCCTAACCATGTGTGCAGCAGAGGGCAGACCCACCCTGCACAGCACAGAGAGAGGACAGGGAATAAAGCAAGTGTTCTAGATGACAGGGAGTTTTCTCTGCTGGAGAAGAAAATCAAGGGGACTCGCTGGCAGAGATCCAGGGCTCAGAGAAAGGCAGTGCCAGTCAATGACTCTGAGAAAAACTGACTCCTATAAGTAGTAATAAGTGCCCAGGATGCTGGCACCTGGAATCTGTTTTGGGGGACATGGGCACCCCTAATCTTCTAGTATCCGGAAGGCAAGAAGGAGATGCATTGGAGTTCTGATGCTGGCACCTGGAATCTGTTTTGGGGGACATGGGCACCCCTAATCTTCTAGTATCTGGAAGGCAAGAAGGAGATGCATTGGAGTTCTGATATGGTTCATTTGAGCAGTAGCAGCTCTCACACCTCCCCTCCTCATGCAGCTGGCGGTCATCAGGTACAGCCCTGGAGATAACATGATGCTTTTACTTATTATCCACAGCCATAAACATTTAAAGTCTGCTGGGACCGGGTAGAACAACTTGCATATCTTAAGCCTCTAGAGATGCGCTTCTACTGGTCACACTGCCCGTGTGTCACCCCCTACCATGTGTAGGAACCCATCAGGTCAGACAAAGACCTCAACGTGTTCATGTGTCCCCAATGCCAGGCGTTCTATGCTACAGTCCTATCTGCTTCTGCTTCCTCTGTCTTCCTGAACACCTCTGAGAGTCAGGTACTATGCTAGTCCCATTCTGTAGATGAGAAAACAGAGGCATAGAGAGGTTGACGGCTTGACAGGAGTCACAGAGGAGAATCAGAGTCCACGTCAGGCCTGGTGGTGCAGCTGGAGAGTCAAGCTCTTTCCTAATTCTGTGTGTCTCTCTACCCTGAAGCCCTGCAGGCACTGCAGCTGGAGCCCTGAAGAACCCAAGCTGACTTGGTTCTGTTCCACCTCTCCTCCACACAGAGCCTGCAATGTGGAGACACTCAGCCCAGCCTCCTCTCCCCGCATTCAGACCAGACTGCAGAATGCCATTCCACCATGCAGCCAGAGACAGCCTCATAGGTGGTCTGTGTTCGCCTTCCCTAGCCCACCCCTGGGCCCCTCCCTTCCCACTGCCAGTCTTGGGCCATGCCCCTGCAGCCAGCAACCGATGTTTGTATTTCTAACCTCATTATGTATTTCATCGAAAGATGCCTCTTCTCCATGTAGCACGAGGCATATTTTTAGCCCAAGTTACATGCCAAGACAACTTCAGATTTATCATTTCTAATAATAACCTAGGAGCAGAATCACAGTACCCATTCCAAAAGCGGGCAAACAGAGGCGGGAGGCCACAGTAAGCTCATGGGAGTCTCAAACGGCCATGTCTGCCTGTCATTATACAATTCTCTCCCTGGACTGTTTCCTCTTCCCGTTTAAGAGACTCATCTGAGGCCTGGGCATGGGAGCAATGTCAAGATCACGGTGTATCTGTGTGTGTGCTGGGGCTTCAGAATAATAACTAGTCACTCTAAGTTCCACTGGCAATAGTGCTGACGCCAAGCTTTCTGCAAACCCCTTCTTCTCATTAGGAGGTTTACACACACAAAGCCCTCTTTCGGCAGCATTTCGGTCTGCAGCGCTCGCTCGTCACCCAATTGCAGCTAATCAGCACGGTGAAAGGACTAGATTCGTTCTCACGCAGCACATAACCAGCTGCCCGTAGCACCTGATGAAAGCACGGCCATCGCTCTGGTTCTGATGGAATCCTCAGGCTAGGAAAGGAAGGGATGGATTGGAACCTCTGAAGCAGGCCGGAGCTCTCTTCAGCCCTGCGTCACTGAGGCGTGTTTCTAACGGTCACTACAGAGAGCTCAGATTTCCTGGGATGGAGGGATGCATACACTACAGATGTGTTCCTCGGTCGTCTGAGAAAGTCCTGCCTTAGAAACTGAATCTGCAAACCTTTCTAAAGGTGTGTTTGCCTCCTGGAGAAAGCACATTGCTTTTGTTATTGCTGTGCATTTTGTTGATGGAACACGCAAAGAGGGGTTAGCAGTAAGAGAGTCAGGATGTGAGTTCTAGCCCCGGGTCTGCCTCTGACTTTCTCTTTGAGCTTCAGACTCTGCCACGTTACCACCTCCTGGTGTACTTCACCACGTTCTTCTCTAAGTCCAGATCCCCGAACTGTAGAGAGTGCTTGTGCACACTCAGCAAGAGGCTGTGGCAATGGAAGGGCTTCCATGGAGCACAGAGTGGCTCCCTGCTGTTCTCTCCAGAGGCACGGCTGAGAGGTGGCACCAGGGAGTGTGACCACGGAAGGCAGGGTCTCTATGACAGCATCAAAAGCAGGCGGCAGCCCTGCTCATATGCATCCTGGGGTCTTCATCTCGCCACCCAGCATGACGCTTGGCCTATCACAGGTGCTCATGAACACGAGGCAATCAGAGAGGAGGCCTAAGGAGAGCTTTCGGGTTGTTTGGGGAAGAAGGATTAGGAAAGGGGTTGGGGCTGAGACAGGTGATTCCTGGAGGCCTGAGTGTAGGGCGATCAGCTGAGCAGACCTAAGAGACCCCGAGCAAAGAAGGCCACTCCCCCTGGGTGTTCAGGTCCTACCTGAACAGGCACTGTGCATCCAGAGCAGAGAATGCAATGCCTGAACTGAGAGGAATTTGGTGGAGGGCACAGGGGGCTCTGGGTTCTCCAGAGTGCATCTCTTTATCTCACCCCTCATTTCCCTTCCACAACTGACCTTGTGGAATATCCCACCTTCAGGAATTCACCAGAATCACACTCTAATTTTTCCTGTATCAGATTATCACCCCAAGATATTTCCCTGATCCCTGCGGGTGGCTTTCCTGCCTCGCGCAACGCCCATCTCTTTAACAGTCCCTGGCTTTCAGCATAAAGCTGCCGCCTTTAGCAGGCTTTGCCCTCGGGATTGGCACAAATACTTGGTGAAGTGTTCACCAGAAACACACGTGTACCAACAGTACTGCCACCTGGATCAAGATCCAAGCTGGTGCACGCAGCAACAACGTGGCAGTTGGGGCCAGGAGGCCGCAGAATCAATCAGGGAATTTCCCCCTTTAAACTGGTGCGGCATGAGCCTGCCTGGGCCAATTCAATATTCATAAAGCGGGAAGCGGAGACGGCATTTCCGCTTCGCCAAGAGCGATCGCTATTCATCATGACGAATGGCTGAAACAGTTGTACATACAGCGCCTTGCTCGCCTCTGTAAATTACAGTATACAGAAGATTAAACTTAAGCCTAATGCTACCCTTGAGCTTCAACAGCTGAGCCCTATAAATGGATACCGGTTTAAGAAGAGAGTCTTTTTCCTGGTTACTATTTAAAAGTGTGTCTCTATTAAAAGCTTGTCTTTCACCAGGCAGCCTGCCAGGGCCCTGAGCGTAGCATCCCATGGACACAGAGACTTGACCTCAGCAGGGGCAGGAGTGGCTGGGATGGGTGCAGACTGGACCAGCTCTCACTTTCTGCCAGCAGGGCCTCGGCTGGAACAGGGACAGAGAGGACTCTGCCAGGCATATAGAGAGAACTTCAGAAATAAAATTGCCCCACACCACAACAAAGTTTTTCCTGGTATCTGATGACCTGGGAAGCAACAGAAAACTCTGGCCTAGAGCTAAACCTCCAAGTTTCCTAACTATAGTTAATCCTCCCGGTCCTTGTTCCTTTAAGTGAGGCCCGTGGAACAGAGCAGAGCACCAGTATCAGCCAAGGAGGTGCGAGTCCATCAGAACCTATTCCAACAAGATTCTGCGTAAGTCTGTATGTGCCTTCAGGCTTGAGAAACTAGTATAGGTAAACAGGAGCCAGGATGGAAAAGTCCTTCTGATAGCTCACTGTAAACACGAAAAATAACAAATCTTAGAAAACAGGCCCCTTGGCAGTAGACCATAGAATTCTGAACTCCACTTTCAGGGCACATTTTAAAACCACCTTGAGAGATGCATTTTATGGGCCAGGAATGAATGAATGTATCGCTTTAAACTTGAGAAATGTCTTGAATAAGTCAAGGCAAAAAACACAGCGAATTAGCAAAAAGCTCAGGCCTTCTACATTAATCACTGTGTCTCCAATCCCACGACATGTTTGACAATGCACCCGGTGTTTGGGGTTGTAATTAGCAGATCATTCTAAGTGGAAAAGTATGCAAAGACCTCTGCCTTATTTGAGTAGATTCTGTTAACCTTACTTTTTATTAGACAAAAAAAAACCCTGTAGTTCAATATACATGATAAAATGTAATGATCACTAAGTAAATAGAAATTTTAAATAGAATCTAAAACATCAGGCAATGAGAGGTGAAAAGTAAGATAAACAAATACAAATGAAATGAAAGAATTAAGTATATCAAGCAATCACAATAAGTGTAAATGGATAAAACTCACCTACTAGATATTAACAGATGGGCCTCTTAAAAGCTGATATATATTGCCTATGGGAGAGACAACTAAAACAAAATAACATCAAAAAAATGAAAATAAAGAAGAGTGGATAGGGATAAATAAGGCAAGCACACATCAACCGAAAGACGGTTGTACAGCAGTGTTGTCAGATAAAACAGAACCAAAGGCAAATTAACAGGTATGAAGACACCAACCACTAGGAAGGATCAGCCAGGCTGTATGCACTTAACCAAACACCTCAACATTGTAAAGCAAAGCCATCAGAGTTACAGGAAAGCGTGGCATTTTACAACCTTCACGGGAGGTTAACAGCTCCCTTCCCAGAAACTGCGCTGTGAGCAGGCAGGAGGACACACAGAACAAAATAATAAATACACGGAACCCTGCACCCAAACGAGAGCCGTGCAAACTTTCCAGTCACACAGGAGACGTTTATAGAAACTGCCCCTAGTTTTGCTAAGGAAACAGGCAGCACACTAAATATAGGATAGCAGTTAATATTCTTGGATCATCACAATGAAACCAGACATCAAAAATAAGGCAATACTTTAATCCCAGAACTCGGGAGGCAGAGGCAGGTGGATCTCTGTGAGTTTGAGTCCGCCCTGGTCTACAAAGTGAGTTCCAGGATAGGCTCCAAAAGCTACAGAGAAACCCTGTCTTGAAAAACCAAAAGACAACACTAAGGTCACCCCAAAACTAAAACCACCCACCTAAGTTACTAGTTGGCAGCAGTGTGATTTTGTTCTGTGTGGTATAGTTGCTATGGGAACCACGCTAATTTACATGGTATTTATCAGTTGTATCACAAGAAACAGGAAACTCTCATATCAGTATAACGTCACTATTTTGACTTTGAACTAAATTCTAGCCTAAGAGGGTGAAGTGCCTGACTCCCAGGAAGAAAGAAGGGATGTGTATAAATTAATCACAGCCTTGTCCTACAGCACAAGCTGCATTTGATACATTCTCCAGACTGTGTCCTATCTAAGCATATTATACTGAATATGCCTTACCAATACTGGTTGGACAGACTGTCCAGTTTGGCACGGGGCAAAAGGAGTTGTTCAAATAACTGGGCATCTTACAATAGCATCTAGCGATTTGTATGGCTTGCTCTTTCACAGAGCTAAGGTGAGGAAAGTTACAGTGGTGGCCTGAATAGGGATGGGCGCCATAGGCTCATAGATTTGAAGGCTTGGCTATCAGGGAATGACAGTACTTGACAGCGATTAGACGTGTGGCCTTGTTGGAGAAAGTGTATCACTCTGGGTGGGCTTTGAGGTTTCAGAAGCCCAAACCAGTGCCAGTGAGCTCTCTCTTTCTGATGCCTCTGGATCTGGAGGTAGGGGCTACTCACCTTTCTCCAGCACCATGTCTGTCTGTAGGCCGCCAGAGTAAGTGCCTTAACGATGATGGACTAACCCTCCAAACCTGCAACCCAGGCCCAGTTAAATGCTTTCCTTCATACAAGTTGCCATGGTCATGGCGTTTCTTCACAGAACACTGACTAAGACAGTATACACACAGGTATACACAGGACAAACTCACAGAACACTGACTAAGACAGTATACACAGGACAAACAGAGGACCATATGCCTCAGGGAAGAGAGTACTTGCCCTTGAAATACTGAAAGCAGCTCAAACCAGATGGATGGCTTCTCCCAAAGAAGAGACTGCCCACCCAGTACAATGCCAGCGTCAGCTACAGTGAAGACCACAGCCGAAGGTGGAGGTATAGGTTAGTGGTTACATGCTTACCCAGTAATCACAGAGTCCTGGATTTACAGCAACACACACACACACACACACACACACACACACACACACACACGACATGGGATTCCTTCAGGTCTGGATGGTGGGGAAACAAACAAGCATACACACACACACAGAGACAGACAGACATGCATGTACACACATGTGCAGAGAGAGNTCCTTCAGGTCTGGATGGTGGGGAAACAAACAAGCATACACACACACACAGAGACAGACAGACATGCATGTACACACATGTGCAGAGAGAGAGAATTCAAGCTTTAGACAAGGATGAATGCAGAACTACACTGTATTAACAATAGGCCTGCAAGTTCTGCGGGCAAGTGGAGGTTGGTGATAAGCAGACAAGACTGAGTGGACAAAGAGGACAAAAAGGAGCAATCAAAGCTCTCCAGGATATGCACTGGGCAATGAAGGTCTTGTTCCTCATACTATACAGAGCAGGGTGGCTCTCAGGGGGCACCCCCTCCAAACCTTGCCTCCCCACTGGTCTTCAAGCCTCTGTCTGCACTTCCAGTATCCCCATTACCCCCTCAAAGAACAAAGGCTGGTGACAGGAGGGTCCTTATCCATAAACTCTAGGGTCCCACACGGTGAACATCGCAGGTTCCGAAAGTGCGGCAGGGGCTAAGCTCCTTTCCGGTCCCTGTCCACTTGAACCGACAGGCTTCTATAATATGACTTGGAATAGTGCTACCACTAGGCTGACACTAGACACCACCATAGCTGACAGCAAAGCAGGGCAGTGAGTGAGGGCCCAGCTAGGGCAAACCTCATGCTAACTGGGATGCACGCCCTCTGGTTACGAAGCCAGCTTACCTATTTCAGAAGGCTGTAAATTAAGTAGAGGCTCCCACTTACAGAGAAGAGCAGAAAACCTCTTCAGAGATGCCTCAGAAAAAATGCACCCCTGGAGAAAGCTCAGAAAGAAATAATGCAGGGGAGGAAAGCTCAGCATCCATGATGCCAATAAACAGATAAATAACAAGGGTGGCCAACCCTACCGTCGACAACCGTCTTTAGTTCCAGTGCCGTAGGACAAAGACGACAGCTGCTTTCTCTGGATCCAAAGAATGATTAATTCCGTGGGAAGTGGGATTCATCAGTGAAATTGCTGACTTAGTCTTTCCCAGTTAGTCTGCTCATTTGCATCTCCCCCTGGACCTATTTATTTCCCAAGTGTCTCCTATGCAGCATTCCCCAAAGTGCACACGTTTTTCAGAAGTGCCTGCCTGGGAAAAGAGCATCAGGAAGGTCCCACACAACCATGAACTCTGGCGCTACCTTGATTCTAGGGGGCCCTTCTCTGTGAACGGCTCCGTCGGCCTTCCCAGTGTGTGTGTGGTGGTGGTTCTAGAGGCCAACCTGGCATGTGAAATGTACTCATATCTGACTTCAGACAAGGCCTGGAAGGCTCTGCTGCATGCCCGAAGGCAGCCTGCCCACAGTGTCTAGGATGTAATGTTTGTGGAGGAAGCAATCAATGACCTTGCCAAAAGAAAACCGAGATTGTGGAGCCTTGCAGATGAGCCGTGAGTGAGGTTCTGACATCATGTGTGTGGTGTGGTCACATCACAGGTATGAGGGGCTGACCATGTAGAATTGTGGCCGCTATTACAAAGTCTGATTACAAAGTCCAATGCACATGGCTGAGAGGATAGAGAATCTCCCCACGGCTAGATCCCTGTCCAGGATGAGAAAGCTTTTGCAACGCTGTGCAGTCAACAGAGGAAGATGTGTTATTGTCATGGTTGGGTAGTGCATACGGATGCATCCAGTCAGAAAGACTGACTTTGGCATGAAATGGGTGTGCTTTTCTTTGGTGCTTTAAACCCTAACAGCTGCTTTGCGGCTCTGGGATGCAAGTCTGGCACCATCTCCTGAGGATGTGTGTCCAGAAAACTCTTGCTTTCTGCAGACCGACTTGGTCTTTCAGGGAAAGAACCCTGGGAAGTGCTGCTGTGCTCATCGCTAGGGATGAGGACAATTCCAAAACAACCTTTTGAAGCAAGAAGCAGCGCTGGCAACCGATTACTTGGACCCAAATAAAGCAATGACTGTTACCCTAGTTCGGCACTGAGGAGTGGAGTACATGGGAGCAGCTGGCACAGTGCGGATGGGCCAGGGATGAGTCAGGAGCCAGCGGTCACGTTACAGCAAAGAGCCCTCCAGAAATCAGCTGTGGTCACAGATCAAAGCACTGGCTCCCACCACTTGCTGAGAACGGATGTCTGTCCTGCATCAGTCTTTCCGACTGTGTCTGAACAGAGACAGGCATTCCCTTTCAAGTAGCAGATCTTCAAACTGAAAGTCTTGGCTTGCATGGGCAAGCTGCTTTTCTTTCTCACTTCTGAGATTCATTTGGAAAACGAATCTACAGAGCACTGACTTTTTAAGCCCAGGACTCTACATGATTGATTGATTTCGTGTGCGTGTGCGTGTGCGTGTGTGTGTATCATGGAGTACGTGTGGAGGTCAGGGAACAACTTCTGGAGTCCTTCTTCTGCCATGTGAGTTCCTGAAATTGAAACTCCGCCATTAAGCTTGGAGGCATGCAATTTTACCCAGTGAGTCATACTGTAGCCTCAAGAGGATCTAAGAGTGAACATGACAGACGGAGTTCCTGGTGCCCAGCAACTCCTAGTCTCGTATATGGTTGCTTGTGTGTGCACTCATGTTAGGAGGTACATAAGTATGACAGCAATCATAAATACTGACATTGGTGTAATCGCAGGTGCTATGGGCACTAGCGTTTGTGATTGAGAAATCCTTCTGTCTACTTGCTTATCACAAACACCTGTAAGCATCTTCCCAAAGCCAGCAAACGGGCTCCATGCTGGGACTCATGGATGTTAAGACTCAGGACTGGCCCTCAGCAACTCTGTCCAGTAAAGGGCCTCTGTGGCACAGGAGGCAGGAGGCGCAGATACCGGGTGACAGTTGGTGGCCCAGCACAAGCACAGAACAAGCCGGTAGGGTGCTTCGATCTAAAAAGAAGTCTGTGGGTGATATGAAGCCACTTGTGCCTGGGGGAAAACATGTTAAGACAAAATGATTATTACAACTCCAGCTGGCCAATCTAGCACCCCCCTCTTTTCCCCTGTTACCCAACTTCTTGGCATTGGATATGGTCTACGAAACGTGTTCTTCTCTTAGCTTCCACATCTTCAACCTCTGTGGCTTTTCCTAACAAATCGCCGGCCATTCCCCTTGAATTGGACATTAAATAAATGTTCACTCCTGCCATTCCTAACCCAATCCAATCCAATCTACGCCAAACCAATCCAACTCAACCCAAGGGAACCAATTCTTCAGCAAGTCCTGTCACTATAATTCAAAAATGGATCTCAAGTTCACCCACCCTTTTCTCTCTAGCTCAATCCCGGCATACACTGGGAACTCCTCTCACTAGCCAGATATCAGTCCTGTGTCTCTCAAGATGCATGGGATCTTGGCAAGAATAATTGCTGAAAAGCATAATTCACATTTTCATCTCTCCCTAGCTCAGACTTTCTAGGGTTTTCCAACCAGTCAGAAAGAAACAAAAACAGTCTCTAGAGTCTGGCCTTCAAGACAGTTCTGGTTCTAAATCCCTCACCCCCACTTTTGCTCTTGTACTGTTTTCTTTTTTGGGGGGTGGGGTGGGAGGGCTCTTATGCCAGCTTCTCATGTGGTTTGAGTATATTCATGTTACACAGCATACCGGACCATAAACTCAACAAGTCCAGGCCCTTCTCTGTCTCACTATACCTTCGGCTCTGGGACAATGCTTGGCACACAGTTGCTGCTAAATAAAACATACACACATGCTTCAAAACCAAGAAGCTCCAGTTTCGAGAGACAGACCATAATGACATTATGAGTACATGTTATTTGTTTACTTTTTGTGTGCTGGTATGTACATATGTTTGCACACATGTGCATGCATACGTGCATGCAGAGGCCAGAGGCAACCTTGAGCATTGCTCTTTGGGCACCATCTACCATTCTATTATATTTTATATAAGAGACAGGGTCCATTACTAGCCTGGAGCCCACTAACCAGCAAGGCTAACTGACCAGTGACCCCAGGGATGCACCTGTCTCCACCTCTCCACTACTGGGAATACATATGAATGGCACTGTGCCAGGCTTTGACATGGGTACTGGGGATCAAACTCAGGACCATATGATTACCCAGCCAGTACTTTACTGACTGAGCCATCTTTCCAGACCCAGAAGGTTATCTTCCACTAAAGGTGACCTAGAAAGGCGGTGGTGGTGCATGCCTTTAATCCCAGCACTTGGGATGCAGAAGCAGGCGGATCTCTGTGAGTTCGAGGCAAGCCTGGTATACAAGAGCGAGTTCCAGGACTTGGGATGCAGAAGCAGGCGGATCTCTGTGAGTTCGAGGCAAGCCTGGTATACAAGAGTGAGTTCCAGGACAGTCAGGGTTGTGGTACAGAGAAACTCTGTCTCAAAATAAAAGGTGAGACAGAGTTGTCTAAGGTTCCAAAGATCCTATTGCTCTGCACTTGCAGTAAGCATATTTGCCACACTTCTATTAACTGTACAGAGATAGACAAAAAGGCATTTCATTGACTATTAAATTGTCTTGTTGGTGGGTTCCTTGGGCATACCGATTTGCCAGCAAGAACCCGCAGGCAGAAAGGATGAGGGAACACAGAGCACCCATGTCATCTGTCTGCAACCTTTTTCTTCTTTCTTTCTGATGTCTGAAATCTGCAGCCAACCTTATACACATCCATCATTACCCATGTACAATTCCCATCCTCTTCTCGAGCATACACGCATGCACGCACGCCAACAAGTAGGATCAGCATAGTAGCCTAGAAAGGTGCCAAAGAGAAGAAATAAAGCACCTGGGGGATGGAAATGACTTCTTAGACCACAGGTCAGTTGTGCTGTCTCAGAGTCTGCAAGCAAAGCAACCAGCGCAAAGCTCGGGAGGCCAGGCTGGAGTTTGGCTCAGAGGCTTAGCCTGATCTTGCACACACACTTCCTCAGCTCTCAAAGCCTCTCTTCCTTGAGAAGGAGATAAGAACACCACGAAAGGTGTGAGGACAGGACTAAGCAAGACAGGAAAATGCTGAGCGCAGAGTGAGCTTCCTTGTCACTGCCCCCATCTTTAAGTACAAGGAAGAGGTGGCGCTTGGGACTATGTGAGATGCTGTTCTTGACCAGTATTAAATCTAACGTGAGCAGCAGCGAGTCCATAACACAAAAGTTTGTTTTGCTTGAGACAGTGTCTCCCGATGCAGCCTGATTTGGCTACAAGCTCAAAAATCTTCCTGATTCAGCTGCCCAAGAGCATAGATCACTGTTGTTGAGTCTCTGCGTCCAACAACTCCAAGCATTAAAAACTATAGAGAGGGAAAAACCAGTTTTACTCTGTTGTAGATTATTTCAGTAGTGATGTCTGGCTTAGGGTAAACTAGTTTCAGAATCAGTCAGCCCCCCCACTTCTTTCCTTGGATCTCTGTCTCTGTCTCTGTCTCTCTCTCTCTCCTTCCCTCCCTTCCTTCCTCCCTCCACACCTCCCCCCTCTCTGTCAGTGGGACAGGGCTCTCCTTCAGGTCCACCACGTGGATTTTCTTAAGACACATAGCATGGTTGTACATTACTAGAGACCCAGGAAAGACAGGACAAGGAAACCACAGCAGACATTTTTATGATCCTAAGAACAAAAAGGAAATAAGCAACCTCAGGGGTTGATTTGTGATCTGGATACAATAATCAAATGAGTTTCTTTTTGTTCTTAACAATATGAATCTGCAGAGTTTCACATGCTTTTGCCAAGTCTATTAATTAATTCTGCCTAGTTGACAAAGAATATATTCAATGAGATCCGCTTCCTTTAGTTATTTTATACTTCTTTGGTGTGAAAAAAAAATCTAGTTTCACGAATGACAATTAACAATAAAATAAAAAATTCATCTCAGAAATCAAATCTAATTCAATTGACATTACAAAAGAAAACAAGAAATCAAGCCTTGTGATGCGGCAATCAGCAGCATCAGAAAGGAAGCCCTGGCAGGCTAATTAATGGGTGCCGATACCCCTAACACCCTAGGAAGCCCAGGGCCCTGACGTCAGCAGGGGCTGACTTTCTCTGGGGCTCAGAAGCACACGTGGCTTGTCATTTCTTCAACTAGAGGTCACCTAGAGAGAGACAGAATTAAAGGGAAAAATAATCTCAGGAAGCCTTGGAACCTCATTAATTAGGCTCCCCCACGCAGCACCGCAGGGCGGGTGGCTGCCTGTCCCCAGCCGGTGTTGGCATCTGGATGCGCGCAGAAGGAATGGGGTGCCAGCCAGGACATGCCGCGCCTCGCTCCAGGAGCCAGCTCCTACTCATCCATTCTGCCACCCTCTGCTGTAGCTCACACTTCATTAAATTCTCCCGCATCACATCAACATGCAAAACAGCCATCTGAAGGGCATTCAAAAACATATAATCAGACGGGAAATAAAACCTCTCTGAGAAACGGCGGGTGAGCGGAGGCCTCTCTTGTCCCGTCAATGACATCCAGGTCCTTTGGCTCTAACCCATGTTTTTAAGGCACAGTGGCATAGGAGGAGTGTTTCTGTCTGACGGGCAGGGTGTGGAGCTGTGTGTTATCTACTTAGAGACCAAGCACAGGGGGGCTGCAAAAACCTGTAGGAAACAGACGTCTGATTGCTTCTCCCATCTGTTTCAATTTTTATTTCAAAGTAGGCAGGTCTGCAGGTTTCATAACTTTTCTATGATGCCGTGTTTCCACTGTGCATACACCTGTGGCACAGAAATGATCTTTTCTTTCTTTTCAATGCTTTAAAAATCATTCATTTGGATCCAGTAAGATGGTCCAAAGCTGGAAGAGGAACTTGGGGCCAATCTTCACGACCGGGGCCCACATGGTAGAAAGAGAACCAACTTTCACCCACTACCCTCTGAAGTCCACATGCACAATGTGACACACACATAAGCTACCCACAAAATAAAGAAACAAAGATGTAAAAAAGAAGATTCAAAAGCATTCATTTAATCGATCTACTAAATCCACATGCATCATCAGCCATTGGTTTTAGATTTATTATTTTTGTAATGTAAACATCTTTTGTTTTATTGGCATGTGATCATCATATGTGGTACTAATTTTCATAAAGACAATTTCATACAAGTGCCTTGGGAAATTATCTCGAGGAATGGCTCTATGCAGGTAGAAATGCCCACTTTCTGTGTGGTGGGGATTCTACAATGGCTGTTTCTGGGATGTGCACATATGTACACACACACACACACTTTTACAATAGGAAGAAATTTAAACAGAGTAAGTACAGATTGTACCATGACAATTGGGGGCATTATGTTTCATGGCAGAGGTCCCCAGACGTGGACAATTTTGTCCCCAAGGGTGAACTGCAATCAATGCCTGAAGATGCTACAGTTGTCAAGATTAGAGGCAGGGCCACTGCTACTCCTCACGTCTAGTAGGCGGTGGCCAGGAAAAAGACACCCAGCATCCTAGAGGACATGCAGGTCAGCCCCATACAAGGCCGATTACAATGGACCTGGGGACAGGCCACCTTAACAGCAGTTACTCCACAAACAGAAGACAAGGCCTAGGAAGAAGTCACGCTCAGTCCTTCACTTAGGCAAATCCTAAAGCTTCACAAATGTTTAGCTCAATCCCCATACCCAACACAACTCTAGCTGTTACTTTTTCGATTACAACATTCAGAATTGGGTTAACAGTGCCATTTGCTGAAAACAGTACAACGGTGTTCACTGCGGCACCATGCACCCGCGGCCTTCCCCTCCAGTGCACACCTGTGCACACCTCCACAGAGCACACCAGCGGTCTTCTTAATATGGCCATGGTACTCTCTCTGGGTAGAGGTTAGGGCCACCACGGCCCTGCCACAAACAATGACATCACCAAAGTCTCCCTCTGCAAAGATTACAAGCAAAAATCCTTTGGGCAATAACGTCATCAGAGATCTCTGAGGCTTATCACTTAGTGGTAGCTTATCTATTATTATTGCTGCTATTATTATTATTATTGTTATCATTATTATTATTATTGTGGGGGGAGAGTATGAGTGTATGTGTGTGTCTGGTGTGTGTGTCTGTGTGTGTGTCCATGTGTGTGTCCATGTGTCTGTGTCTCCTGTGTGTGTCTATGAAAGCCAGAGGTCACCCTCGGGTGTTTTCCTCAGGAGTTGTCCACCTCATTTGGTCTTGTTCACTTTGCTTTGTCATGGGGTCTCTCAATTGACCTGGAACTCTTTGAACAGGCTATGCCGGCTGGCCAGAGGGCTCCAGATATCCACTGGTCTCTGCACTGGGATTACAGCAGACATTCCCGTCACTGGCTCTTTTATGTGGGTTCCAGGAATGAAACTCAGGTCCTCATGCTTGGATCAAGCACTCTACTGACTGAGTAATCTCCTCAACCACAGCAGAACAGTCTTTTAGAACAAACTCAGTCCTACCACTGTGCTCTCCAGATGCGAGCCCACCCCCTCCAGTCATCCAGGAGACTACATAAGAGAAACTACTGACCCATCTGAAAAGGAAGAGAATAAAGCACACAAAGGCCGAGTGAATGAGGAGACAAGCTGATACTAGGAAGGTTCCACTCAGCCTGTACGCTGTCCCAAAAGCCACACCCTGGGCTGGACAACCTGACCAGAGACGGCTACTGAGCGGCCAGTCCCAAGGCTCAGTGAACTATTTCTGTTTCCTTCCTTCCAGTACCCCAGTTGCTGTCTGGTCACCTGTGCAGCTTTAGACCCCCTTGGAATCACTGATCCCTGGGGAGCAGACTAAAAGAATTCAACAGGCCTGGGGGCGGGGCACCATGACACCAATTCCACTCCAAGCATGGGAGCTTCTGGGGCATGGTCATATCTACTATCTACGTCTACAACACCAGGCAGGGCACAGTGCTAGCAGAAGAGAGATGGTGGCCAGCCCTGGGAAAGGGTATGGCCGTCCTCCTGTAAGGTACAGTGACTCTTGTCAGGGGACCCAGAGATAGACTAGAGCTTCCTAGCATTTACAGGGAGCTGACCCCGGGGGCCTAATGAAAATGTAAACCAATATTTGTGCAGTGCAATCCTTGAGGCTCCCAGCAGATGTAATCACAGTCAGGCAGACTACTTCTGTCTCCAAGGGCAGGAAGCTACAGTGAATCATGGCCCGGGCCATGGGCTGACCTCAGAGTGGCATCCCCTGAGATGGCGGGTGGGGGGGGGAGGTAGGAAACAATTGGCTAAAGCGGTTTTCCCATTCCTCATAAGAAACTTTCAACTTCATAAAAAAGGGCCACATTTTATTGACAATAAAAGCTAACCTTTATTTCCTTACTCCATGCCAGCAAAGTATACATCCTTTTTCCTTTCCTCACAGCAATTCTGCAGGACAGGAACTGGCGATCTCACCTCAGATGTGAGGAGAACCAGGCTCAGACAGAAAGGCTGTAATTAGCCCAAGGCTGTACAGAGAAGTGTACATCAGGATTTTAACCTCCACAACTCAAGAGTTTCGCTTAATGACATTCTGTTTTTTTCATACCGCTGCTGTGACATTGTGATGTCAAAAGGAGTATATATTTGGTCTTTGTCCCAAGTTTCTGGCAGCTGCTCGAACGTGTTACTTCCTTGGTGACAGGTGACAAACAGGGTGTGGGGGTCATCTTCTGCTGTGTTTGGTTCTAGCCTTCAGTTTCTTGGTACAGAACATCTGGAATCTCTGGGATTTCCAGAATCCACAGAACCCTGTGTTTGCTGATGAGGTGACTAAGACTCGAGACGGTTCCAGGATAAGGGCTGATGCTCAGAAGGACCAGACACAGTAGAGGAGGGGAATCTTCAGTCCCATTCACCCAGTGCTAGAGAACACCAAAGCCCAAGGCTTTGAATCAGCATGCAATGGCGCCTCTACAAACCCCTGAGTGACAGAGCTGACTGAGTTTGGGAGGGCCAGTGTATCCACATGCCAGGGATATATCTCAACTCTGTAACAACAGCAAAAGTGCTGTGCTCAGGACCTCTAACATCACCCTATGATTTTCTATGTGTTCATCTGATGCTTTGTCACCATCTTCATGACAGCATTGATAGTGAAAATAACAAGTTCAAGGCCAGCTTGGTCTACAAAGCTAGTTCCAGGACAGCCAGGGCTACACAGAGGAACCCTGTCTTGGAAGGGAGAGAGAGAGAGTTATAATAACAGAGTAAACACAAGCAAACTGTTTCCCTGAACTCTTAGAGTCCTTACAGCAAAGTGGGATCCGCAAGTCAAACGAAAGTATAAGTAACCTTGCGACCATGATCTGTGATTGTCACAGAGGACGCGCCTATGGGTCGAACCTTTTCCTTGTGGGTCTGCACTTACCCTGAGTGGATATGGTCAGAATCAGCTTAAGTCGGGCTTGATGTGGAAAGCACAGGATAAGGTGTGGGAAGTACTGAGTAAGAAATAGTTCTCCTCTACCAGTTTTAGACAAGCAGCTGCAGCCACTACCATGCATGCCCACGCAGAAACATGTACACACACACGCACAGAGAAATGCACACAGGGAGCACAGACACACCTTTTGCCTTTCAATTTAGATTAAACGGCCTGCACACCAAGATACTGAAGGAAGGCACGCACCAGGGCATTACTGTGAGGGTGCAGAAAACACAGATGCACAAAGGGACATTCCTAGCACTGAGAGCAGAGACAAACCCCAGACAACCGCATGGCAAGACGTGGCAAGCAAACAAAGGCTTATGGGTATTAGGAAGGAGGACTTCCCCTAGGAATCCAGCCACTAGGATCCAGGAAGAGGGGGAGGACGAGGAAGTGAACTCCAAGTAACACAGTCACACATCATGTTGTCCCAGCAGTTCCACAAAGAGAATACATTTTACAGATGAACCAGCGGAGGTAGAGAAAGATGAAGTGGCTGCCCCAGGTCACACAGACAGTAAGGGACACACAGGACCATCCTGCCTGTTCCCAAAGCCTGTCATTTCCAATACATGAACACATCTCAAATGACACGAGAGAGCTCTGGTTGGCAGTGGGCCTGGAGGAGACTCAGAGAAGGCCTAGTGGGCGGGAAGTACATCTAGTCAGAGTCTGCACAGGGCTTCATACACACAGGCTGTGAGGACACTGGCTGTGCGGCTCGCCCCTTGCTCTGAGAAGATACCTGCACTCCAAACCAGGCCCTCTTCTGCCTTGCTCTGAGACCTTGGACACAGCACCCAGCCTCTTAAGTGCCAGCTTCCCCAACTCCACGGGGCTGCAGAAAGGGTTGTGTTTTCAAAGATATGCAAACCACCTGGCATGCAGCCCAGCACTTAGCACAATAGCACTCTTATTAACTTACTGAAAACAGCCAGGCTCATCACCCAAGGTAAAGCCGGCGCAGAAGAAGCTGTGCTGGGTTGGTTCTGGAGATCAAACTCGGTTGGTCTCGGGCAAGTGAGGGAAGAGCACTCACAGCAGACTTACAACTCCAGCCCACGAACAGTTACAGCTGAATGCTTCTCCCTCATCCCTGGAAGTCCTGAAATCCGAACACCTGATACAAGATGGTTAATGGGCGTGGCCAACTGGTAAGTTAGAATTAACCAGAGCACGGTGCTGGAAGGTAGGGCCTTTGAGGGTGATTACATCACAAGAGGGGAGACCTCCAGGATGGGTGGGTTCCTTCCCTTGTACATGAGGCTCCAGGGAGCTTTTGCCCTCTTTCTGCCACAGGAGAAGACAGTAAGAAGCTGGCTGGCAGCACTCTAGAAGACAGCTCTCACCAATATCTAATGCTGGCATCCTGACCTCAGACTGCAACCTCCATGATTGGGAGGAATCAATCTCTCTTGTTTATAAGCAACCCAGACTGGTGTGGCAGCCTAAACCAACATGGACCATCAAGAAAGTCTGGGAGACATTCTGAGGAGAGCTTTCAAAGAACGGCTCCCCCAAAGACTTGCCTCAGTTCCGAGCTACCCCACGAATTCCTTCTGATCCCGGAGAAACACTGGTTTTGTATTATCAGAACACACAACTGGAGGATGATTGACACTTCTTTGCCTCTATTTGCTAAGTTACGGTTCTGTCTCTATGGCTGTCTGTCAACTGATTCAGCAGAAATATCAGTGAAGCCTTGGCTTCAAGTGATGCGGTCAGTAACCCCAAAGCTCCAACCTAATTTTCTGCCTCTGCTCAGAACAGGTGGCCACGATGTCATTGGCTTCCTTCCTAGGTTGAGTCCCAGATCCAGCATGGAAAAGCCTGAGGGTTCAGAGCCGTGTGTATCAGCTACACCAAAGCCTCCTCTGTAAGCGAGAGGACCCCTTCCCCTGAGGAAGTGTCCGCATAGTGGTGACAACTTCATCCCCTTCTGGATCCTTTCATCAGAGATGGCTGGCAAGCTAAATTCTCGGTGATGGTTTCAGGCTTACAATTTCGCATCATCCTTCCCTGGTGTTGACGGCAGCATCCGAGTGCCCAGGGCAGCAGCATGGCCCCATGGAGACCAGGGGATGAACACTCGGAAGACGCTGGAGTCCTCACGCTCATCAAACACACAGAACAACATCCCACAGATCTTCACTGAATGACAGATTGAGTGGGACTGACTTCCTTGCCATGGACACACTCTAAATGGCTTACCAGTAGCCTCAGTATTGCTGCTAGGTCCCCGACAGTTTCCCTTCTGAAAGGTGTGACCTTATTTCTCTTCCAGCCAGAAGAGGGTCATTTGCTATAAAAACAATGAGCAAGGTCAGCTCATGTTGAATGCACGCTCACTCAATTTATGCTCACCCTGCCAGAAATGAACACGCCAATATCGATGCACACGCGTTAGTCACCTCCTCATGGAAGAGACAAAGACATACAGCGCTGGACCCCACTTCTCATTAGAGCCCTTTGTATAGTATTTTAAAGAACCCCTTCTCTTTCCGACCAAAGCTTTGTACTAACTGAAGACAGTGCCCCCCCCAAGCATGGATTCTCTGCCTACTCATTATAAGCATAAACCACACCTACAGTTGGCACACAGCTTTTATCTATATGTAGATAACGTAGACACATATTAGCAATGCTCGGCTATTTTACTGTCCCAAACACATTTACTTCTTTTGTTTCGGGACTACTTATCACAGCATGGTAACACTAAAAGGGGCAGGGGAAGACAGAGTACACTGGGAGAAAGGGGAAACGGGTGTAATTTACCAAAGCACACTCAACATTCTAATTGCTTCTTTTGTTCAAACATAATATTGAATATGCTTTGGAAATAACAGCAGAGGGGGCATTCAGAGCCTGTTCATCAAAGGGGTCATGGTTAAATAAGACTAGAATATATTGTCCTGGACTCACACAGCACAGGACAACTGTGGGAATCATGGTTTCTAACTCCTGGTAACAATAAAGAAACGGTCACCCAGAGAGAGTAAATGGCTTCTTGTCTAAGGTCAGAGAGGTGTTTAGGAGCAGCCATGTGGCTTTTGTCTGTCCTTGTATTGAGTGGAGCACACAGTTTGCTGCTGATGGAGCCAAGGAATTTCTCACAGCCTCACAGCCAGGACGCTAAGAGACTTGTGGAAAATGAGCTCTTAGGCACAAATTAAAAACATAAAAAGAGGGATTCTTGAAAGGACAATGAGGATGGGAGGTTTTATCAAAATCCCCCCCGGGGGGGGGAAGC
>LOEQ01002058.1:16018-36436 GCA_001685075.1 Bramus lutescens | reverse complement strand
GGGATGGAGGGACCTTGTGGAGGAGTGTGTCACTGGGGATGGAGGAGCCTTGTGGAGGAGTGTGTCACTGGGGCGCAGGAGCCTTGTGGAGGAGTGTGTCACTGGGGATGAAGGAGTGTGTCACTGGAGATGGAGGAGCCTTGTGGAGGAGTGCGTCACTGGGGCAGAGGAGCCTTGTGGAGGAGTGTCACTGGGGATGGAGGAGCCTTGTGGAGGAGTGTGTCACTGGGGATGGAGGAGCCTTGTGGAGGAGTGTGTCACTGGAGATGGAGGAGCCTTGTGGAGGAGGTGTGTCACTCGGGATGGGCTTTGGGGTTTCAAAAGACTTTTTTTTTTTTTACTGCTCCCAGGGTTCTCTTTCCCTGCCTCCTCTTATGGATCATGATGTGGGGTCTTAGCTGTTACCGTCACCGTGTCTTTGCTCTGCCATCATGGACGTAAGCCCTCTGAAGCCATATGCCCAATCAAATGCTTTATCTTATGAGTTGCCTGGCCGTGTTATTTTATCACAGGAAAAAAAAAAAACAACTAAGTAACACACCACCCAAGAATGTACTGTCTTTGGTTTGGAGAGTCATTGTGCTCTTACAAGAGTGTCCCTATTGTCTCCCCAGGGCATCAAGTTATTTATGAGCAGGTGGCAATAACACACTACAGTGACACTGTCTGTCCCCACACAAATGTTTTCTACTGAGGATAAAGGAGACTTCCTTTCTAGGAAGTGATGTAGGAGGGTCATCTGCCTATGTGTTACTTTCATTGGTTAATAAAGAAACTGCCTTGGNAGGAAGCATACTGCAAAGACATCAAGGCATCAGGGGCACAGGGGGTCTCTGGAGGACACTCCAAGATCCAGCAACTGCTAGTGCCCCTCAGCAAGGAGCCAAGGAGAGCCACACTGGCCCGTGGCACACTCACAGGGTGCCACTACCTGTCCCTCCTTCAACTTAAACCTGCTCCGTGTGGTGAACCATTGGGGACAACACTGACTAACTAGGTGCAGCTCCAGGACATGAGGAAAACCAGGTTTTCCTGGGCAGAAAATTCCCTTGTTAAAAGGACAGGAAACAAAGCTTGCTAGGATGCTACTTTTCCCAAGCATACTTATAAAGACAGGAGGGAGGAAGAATGGATTAGGACAGGGGTATCTACCCAAGCAGCATGGAAGACAATGATCTCTACTGCTCTCACAGATGAAGGGTCCCTATGAGGTGGGGCCAGATTTCCTATGCTGCCCAACACTGTGAAAAATGACTTCTAGCGTTTCCTTGTTCCGATGCAGCCTGAAATGAAGGTGGTTCTTTCGTGTACTCATGTTAGTGAAGCCCTAGCTATCCATCAGGAGTATCAATATCTTGATTTATTTCTCAGTGCTTAGTCCGTGGATCAGAGAACTTCATGAGAACACGCAGGGCATTTTCTCCCCAGGGAGTGTGGGCACACCTCTAGGTAATGTGTGACCTGGATTTTGGTGGTATTGGTTTTGGGATTTTTTGTTTGTTTTCTTACGTTTGTTTTTGTAATTTCAAGATGGGGTTTTTCTGTGTAGCCCTGGCAGTCCTGAAAGTCACTCTGTAGTCTAGGCTGGCCTCAAACTCAGATCCACCTACCTCTGCCTCCTAAGTGCTCGGATTAAAGGCATGAGCAACCACCACCAGGTGTCTCTCTTTTTATAAGTCACATTTGTTATCTATATGTGAGGGGAGGTATGCAAACATGCCCATATTGTACTTGTAGAGGTCAGAGGACACCTTGTGGGATGATCTCGCCTTCCAGTGTGTAGGTTCTGGAGTAGGAGTCACACTTGGGAGTGAGCATCCATAGGTTCTGGAGTAGGAGTCACACTTGGGAGTGAGCACCCATAGGTTCTGGAGTAGGAGTCACACTTGGGAGTGAGCACCCGTAGGTTCTGGAGTAGGTGCAGGATGTCACACTTGGAAGTGGGTACCTACACTTGCTAAGCCATCTTGCCTACCCTGTAATCTAGGTTTTAACACATGGTAAGACACTGAACTCTGAACAAGCAAAGGACTGTGGGTGCCAAAGGCCTGTTTCCCGTCATTGACATTGACTAGACTTGAGGCCCTGGGAAACTCTCTTAACCTCGAAAGTCTCAGTATAATAAAGGGGCCAGTGAATACCACATTCATTTTTTTTAAATTGAGGTTAAAAACTTCCTATGAGGGGTAGCAATAGGCAGTGTATCTCTCTGTATTCTTAAGCATAAACACCGTGTTGTATAGGAATGTTCTCGAACGTTCCTTGTACACGCTGAAACTGTACCCATTGTAGGGTGCATTCCTATCCCCTTCACAGCCCCCGAAAGTCTCCATCCTACTTCCTGCTCCTGAGTTTGAGAACTTTAGATACTACACGACAGAGTTAAAATTCTGTGTGATGGGTTCATGTCACAGGTGCAACATCATCCGGGTCCAAGCACACTGCATTCTTAGAATACACTTCATGGCACTCCCTGTCTGCATGGTAACGTATCTATTGTTAGTTAATTATCATTTAATAGGATGGTGTGTGAGCAGAGACATGACGGAGGGGTGTCAGTCACAGGGCAGGAACACATACAGGGGCAGTGCTCTGGCACAAAGCTGCCCTGCTAACGTGAGGATTCCAGGGAAAGAGTTTATGAGTCATAAGGGAGAGTGGCTGGCCAGAGCACATACCTATAATCATCCGAGGAGGCTGAGGCAGGAGGATTATGAGCTCTAGGCTACCCTGGGCTACACAGTGAGTGAGTTCAAGCCCAGTCTGAGCTAATAGCAAAACCCGTCTCAAAAAAAACAATCAAACAAAACACATGAGGCCTAGGCGCCAGAGTGAAGGAGCTAGACATGGCATGGACAAAGGACACCTAAGGACACAGGTAATAACTGAGTGACACGGGAAGACACATGGTGTCTCATGCAAAAGAGCGAGATGATCTCATGGCTAGGTCTGGTGGTCCTTTGTAGCTGGAATGGGGCAATGGAAGTAGAGCTGGAAGACATGGGCTTGCTTTGACCCTAGCTCTGTAAGGTCAGCAGAGCACAGTGGTGCTCCGGATGGGGAGGAGCACAGAAAACTATTAGGAGACATGCGTGCTGACTAGATTCCATCCACAGAAAGACATGGCCATCAGCTGTCCGAGAAGGCCTGCAGGAATGACTGGACCCCTTCAGAGGTCTGTGTGAAAACCTGTTCCTGGCTCCTGTGAAGACAGAGCCAATAGCCTTGAACTCAGGATCCTTCTTTCCTCAACCTCCAAATCAGGTAGGCTAGGACCACGACTGTGCACAGCCATGTGGGGCCTCATGTGACCTTACCTAGAATCAGACTCTAAGAAGTAAATACAGCAAGACGGTTGTCGGTGTAGACCCTAATCTAATGTGTCTGATGTTTTTATAGGAGGACTAGAGACGGGCATGAGAGAAGACACTGAATACACGCAGGGAGAAGACCACATGAAGAAAAAGGCAGACACTGGCGTGAAGTTACTGACAAGGGGACTGTTGACAACTACCTAAGTGATGGACAGGACACAGCCTTCAGGGGAAGCAGGCTTGACAATGTCTTGATTTGGGACTTTTCCCTTCCAGAGCTGTGAGAGAACAAATTTGTGGCTTCAGCCAGCCATTTGTGGTACTCGGTTAGAGCATCCCTACCAGACACAATGCGGGCCCAGAAGTGAGACTTTCATTTGCTAAGTATGGATGTGTCATTTGGGCAGTGGGGTCGGTCCTGAGCTCAGGATGAGAGGCCCAGACTGACTGGTGACAGAAATTTGTCATGTATGCATGTGTGCAAACAGAGCACGTTTAAAGTCATGACGCAGGTTGAGAACAGCAAGAGGTGAAAATATCTAGGAAAGGAGAGGACGGGAGATGGAGCCTGGGGCATTCCAAAGTGGAAACTGAAGAAGTGGACTTGAAGACGCTCCAGGCTGCAGGTTGGGAAGAAACCCAGACCATAGAACCCTATATTTCTCTGTCGCTCCCACTGCTCCTGGGGCCAAGGCCTTCCTCATGGCCTTCCCCCTGCATCCTGCCCTGCTTACCTCAAAGCCGGCTCTCACTGGACAACTTAACCCCGCGCTGGCCGCTGCCTTTACTCCTTGTATCTGGGCAAAGGGCCACTTCCTCCTTATCTGCTGTGTCTCAGCCCAGGCAGAGGAGGGAGCCCCGCTCCCCTCCTGCACATCTCTCTGCCTGTTTGCATGCAAGCTCCCAGCCACCCCACGATCACAGTGCTTCAGCATGTGGCAGGCTCCCAAGCATTTGCTGAACGGCGTGGCAGAAGCCTCTTGTAGCAGTCGGAGCTGACCTGTCTGAACACTAACGCATAAGAACTTACAAGGTTTCTTAAGCTGTATCTTTTCTTGCACTTGTTCAATTGATTTTTAACTCTCAACAATGGGATTTTACATATTTTCTCGTGAACTTTTATTTTGACTTACACAACTTAGAGAAAAGAGATGTTTGGGAGTCTTTGTTCTGTCCAGCCTAGACTGGTTTCCAAGCTTCGCTGTTTGTCATGGCATTGTATGAACATCCCATGGGTTATTGCTAATACAACCCCTAAAAGTGCTAGGGCAGGAAAGACTTCTGCAGCGTCCACCAAAGCCGTCCTTCGGTCTTCACACCCTTTCCTTCTACATACATGCCCGACACTGTTCTGGGGTCAGGGATTTATGTGTGAACACAGGAAGATCTGCCTGGTATGATCTGGATATAAAACTGAACCCAGAGGCTCATGTGCTGACAGTTTGGCCCCAGTTGGTGGGGCTATTGGGGACTGATAGAATCATGAGGGCACTAAGCGCATCAATGGGTGAAGCGATTGACGGATTTATAGGCAAATGAACCATTAGGAGGCACAGCCTGGCTGTGTGTGAAGGGCAGGCAGATCTTGTCTGGGATCTCTCCATTTTCCTCTGCTTCCCCATCACCAGGAAGACGGGGTCTTGCTCTCTACCCCTTCTCATGATGTTCTGCCTCACCCCAGGGACCGAGTGACACGGGCTGAAACCTCTGAAACCATTAGTCAAAATAGACCTTCTTTCAGGAAGCTCACACGGCCCTAACCTAAACCTTCCAAAGACCTGCCTGCATGATTCTGTGGGGAGCCCCTCTTACCCACGACTTCTTGAGGCTTTATGCTAAAACACCTTGCTTGAAGCAGAGACTGCATGACGTGCGCTGAGCTACCAGCTAGGGGTTCTCTGGAGGAGCAAATGGCCTCTCTCTGGTGTGAAAAGCTCCCAGTAAACCCAGTCGGCTCCTAGGATCGCCCTCTCTTTGACTAGTCTTTCCAGTGGTGAGTCTAGACACTCTCTTCCCCCTAAGTCCTGAAGTTTTTTGTGACAGGCATAGAAAGTAGAGGTACTGAAGAAGATGGGGTAGGAAGGAGGAGAAGCAATCTACTAGGGTTGTTTTTCCCTTCAGGGTTTGCGCATGAGGAATCTGAAAGTGAGTGTGAGAGTCAAAATGACATTTTTAAGTTTCAAGTACTTCACCTAAGAGATCCATGCAACAAAAAGGCTTCTGCTCTGCAAGGCCCTTGCCCAAGGAGAGACAATAGCTGAAATGTTAAACGCTCCTGTTTATGGGTGATGAACAAACCACTTGTTCCTCACTCCCCTACACGGGTTTGTTTGACCCATCTGCACGAATGTGCTTGACCGCACGTGGGCAGGAGGCTTACAGCAGGGAAATCCGTCAGGATATACACTTGCCCCTGATTGGATGTAGGCTAGAGGTACATCAGGATGTATGCTTGCCCCTGATTGGACCTGATGGGAAATGCAATGAATTATGGGTTTCCTTCTTAATCTGCTGCAAACCTTGACTTGGGGCCATTTTCTGGAAACCCAGAGATGGACAGAGCCAGAGCCCCTCCACCTGGCCAGTAGTTAATTAAAGCTTGCTTCAAATTTGGCTTTGGATTGTGGTAGTGGTCTTATTCTCGATTGGTGGGATTAACACCAGGCTGCCCAGATCCAGTAGGATAAAGTCAGATTATATTACTTATGCTTTTCAGTGTTCAATGGTACTTCCTTTTGACTTGACCTTGAGATCAGTTTTTATTGTCGTTGCTGTTTATTTAATTTTTCTCTCTGTTTCTTACCTCCTTCTGTTCTTCAGTGATTCATTAGCTCCAAAACTGAGAAATCCTTCAAAATACAGCTATGAAAGGTTTCAGTGGAGAATAAAAAGAATGGAAGACCGAGAAGGAGAGGGCCAGAGAGGGAGTCGGCAGGATGCAAGTTCCTTTATTTATTTAATGCATAGTCAGTTTACTTACTTATTTTTGGGATAAGGTATCACTATGCAGACCAAATTGAACTTGAATTCATGGGGCTCTGCCTGCGTCTTGGACTGGGAATAAAGGGGTGTACCACTATACCCAGGTTCCTTGAGTACTTTAGAAGATAACAGCTTAATTTGCCTCACCTTCTCACGGCTAGACATTCAGAAATGATACAGAAAGTTTGATGTAAAAATAAATTCTTTAAATAAGAAGCAAATGTTCTGAACAGCCTCTTCCTGGGGTTTTGTATTTATTACTCTGCTTCAGAGAAATTGCCAGTCGGGAACAATCAGTTCGCAGGCTTGTTACAAAAGACTGGTTACTGGGAAACATAAAGAACAGGGTGCCTGCTAAAAGGAGGTAGGGGGTTGTAGGTGGGGCTGGTCCTCTCTAGGAGAGGTGCTCACAATGTTCTCTCCCTGGCCCCTGGCCCCTGGCCCCATCTCACTTCTGTCTCCTCAGGGGAAATCCATCTTCCTTTCTTTTTAACAAATCAAGACGTGTGTGTCTCTGACTCCACAAGCTGCCTCCTTATGTCTGGAGAGCTGGCTATTATGGGGCAAAGAGGGGAGAAGCAGCAGGGGCAGGCCCAGCTGAGAGGCAACCTCTAGAGACCCAGGATCCTTCCCCCTAGCTGCTGAGGAACAGGAATGCACCCAGCAGGCATATGGTCCCCTGGAATGTTCTACATTGAGGTTGTTTATTTAAAAAAAAATGATAAGGCAGTGGTATTGTAAATCTCCAGAGAGAAGGCAAGTCATACCAAGGACTCAAGGATGGCAGAAGGGCGATACGTCCAAATTTTATTTTAATTAAGGTTTTTCGTTTTGTGTGTGGATGTGGTGTGCATGTGTGTATATCTGCATGTGTGTGGGCACATGTAGAGGTGATTTCAGGAATCACCCTCAATCCCATTTCCATTTTATTCCTTGAGGCAGGGTCTCTAAATCAAACACAGATTTTGAGGATATGGCTACTCTTGCTAGCTAGCTTGTCCTAGGGACCTCCTGGTCTCTACTTTGCATGGGTTCTTTGGGATTCAAACCCCAGGTATCGCTGTGCATAATCACTGACCCATCTCCCCAGCCCTACCTCCAAATTTTAGATGTTAATTGTTCATATGACAATTCTGTGTGACCACCCTCCCGCAGACACTTTTCATTCCATGTGGCCTCTGAAAATTTACCTCTTGGGCACTTTCCCAAGAAGTCACTAGAAGGTATGTACCAAACCCCAGCAAAGGCATAAACTAACGAACGATACAACAAAATCAACCAATCAGCAACAATGAACCAAGACTTGGGACCCAAGACAAGAAGGATCTAAGCCAGAGAGGCTAGCAAAGGGAAGGCCCGGACGGTGCTAGGCAGCAAGTCGGAGGAACTAGTCTCAGCTGGAGCAGGAAGCCAGGTGATGCAGGAGGAGGGGCTGTCTGAAGGGATGGATACTGCAGAGCTCAGGAACACTGAGTGAATGGCGGGAGTCGGCATCTGTAGGTCTCCTGGAGCACCAGGGAAAAACTCAACATGGGGAGACAGTAAAAACGAAACAGTGTTTTGAAGACAATCATTAGCTCTGAGGGAAACAGTTGAACAGTTGTACACGTAAAGGAACGCTATCTCAGGTCAGCAGTTAATTCTCTAGTGAGTAATGCTGAAATCATCTTCAGGCTGGAAACCCTACCACAGGGTCTGCCCCGTGTGACATAGCTGTTGAAGGCTGGGGAGGAGAGAGGAGGGTTTGTGTTAAAAGGGGCCCGGTTCTTCTCACAGGAAGTCAGAAGGCAACGTTTAAAACCAATAAACCAGAACTGCACTCAAGACTTCTGACTGAGGGCAGTGATTTGGAAGAAAAAAACAAAAGACTTCAAAGAGGTACCTCTGGGAAGTGGGACTGGGTATGGCTATTTGACTTTTAATCTGTTTTCTTTTACCAAACAGATAAAAAAAATGAAATGCAATTTAAAAATGAAAGCATTGTCTTGAAATTTTAATATAAAAATCTTTCCATGGGGGAAAGGAGGGACTCAAGGCAAAGGTGGAGAAAGGAGAAAACACAATGACATCTTTAGTGCTAAGGACTCACTAGCATGGCACTCGGGCAAAGCCCCACCCCTCCACTAGGGGACCAGGAGAACTGTCACCCTCAAACCCTCTCCCAGCACAAGCCGAGGCCTCAAATGGGAAGTAGGTGCTGACTGAGACTTGTCCCGCGTCCAGCTGTCAAGTTTTGGAATGTTTGATTCCTAAGTAGTGGGGAGAGGGGAAGCCAAGGATTTTAGGAAACCCGCAGTGTGTGGGGAGCAGAGAGGGATGCTGGAGATCAGGGTGAGATGCACCGAGGATAACTGTGAGTTCACAGTGAGGGCCAGCGGGGGAGGGGCCAGGACGAGTGTGCAAAGAGCTTCCCTTTAAGGGCTGCAGTCACCAGGGGCACTGCCGCTTCCTCCTGGGAAAGTGTTAACCGGTACCCATCTTAACTCTGATTTCCATGACCGGAGTGCTTATTTATTTTGATCAGCTCCTTGATATATTTAGAGACCCTAATGAGAACAGAAAAGAAACACCATTTGATTGAAAACAGGGATCTCAATATGCACTCACTACTGCTAGTTATTGTTGATACTTAGGCAATTTCACTAAGATGTGTTAATAAAAAAATATCAAGCTAGGCTTAGTGGTGCATGTCTTTAATCCCAGCGCCCAGGGCTAGGGAGGAAGAGGCAGGAGGGTCTTTATGAGTTACAGGTCAGCTGGTATACACAGTGAGCTCCAGAGGCCAGCTAGAACTACATGACTGGGAAAGGGAAGCTGGGTATGGTGGTGCACGCCTTTAATCCCAGCACTCAGGAGGCTGAGGCAGGAGGATCTCTGTGAGTTCGAGGCCAACCAGATCTACAGAGTAGATGTCAGAACAGTCAGGACTGTTACACAGAGAAACCCTGTCTCGAGAAACCACCAAAAAAGTTTTTTTTTAAATATTGAAACAATTGGGTTTGCAGATTCCTATGTGCAAACCACATGAAAACAGAGGAGTATCACTCAGCATGCAGAGAAAAGAAACTCATGCTTGCTGGTGGGCTTTTTTCTGACTACATTAAAGTAAATGCTTGGGTGTTAAAATTCTGGAGGTTGAAAAATCACACCGAGGTTGTATGAATGCACACTCTATTCTGAGGACATACGCACTGAAGGAACTGGTAAAGAGCCAGGAAGGATGTAACCTGCCCTCACATGGTCCAGAAAAACAGTATGCATGACTGCTAAAGATATATATCTGGATCCTTCTGTCCCCCTTTCTCTTCCTTTCCCATGGGGCTTGCTAACCACAGTTGGATCTGGGTAAAGATCATAAGGTGTTCTGTGTACTGTTCTTAATGAAGAAAAAGTTAAAGATGATTAAAAAAACAGTATGAATGCTTGGTACCTCAGAGGATGCCAGGAGAAAAATGACTGCCATTTCACAAATATTTTCCAGACACCCTGAATTCATGCTGGAAACTAGACCTCAGAACCAGTAAGACGGTCTGCCTCAGAACAGCTGGTGTGAAAGAAACTTCTCTTAGGGTCTATTTGATCCCCCATGGTTCATATGTGACGCTGAATGTGCAGTTTACATAACAGTCTTAATTAAAAATAAACGAACCTTCTAGACACTTACCAACTTCACAGTAATTAAGGAAAGGGGTCTTTAAAGACTGGGCCAATCAGTCGGGTGGTGGTGACTCACACCCTTGATCCCAGCACTCAGGAGGCTGAGGCAGGAGGATCTCTGTGAGTTCGAGGCCAACCAGGTGGACAGAGCGAGTTCCAGGACAGCCAGGGCTACACAGAAAAACCCTGCTCTGAAGAAAACGAACCAAGTGGGCCACTTTTGGTAAGTTTCAAACACAAAGTATCACAGAGACTGTGAGGAGGCCAGCAAAGGCTCAGGACAAAGCTGCAGGAAAAAAAAATGCAATTGTAGGAAGCGGAAAAACGTCAACTAAAAAGTGGGGTGCCAGAACCACCTGGACTACAAAACACTGCAGCTAGGAAAGTCTGCCAGGATGTACCCATTACTGCACAATGCTTGTGAGGGGCAGGGGTAAACCTTGAGATTGAGTTTAACTTGTTTGTAATTTCAGGATCCCTTATTTTGGGGGAAAGAAAACTGGCCACCAGGAAGGGTTTCAAGTAGCCTGTAGGTCACCCTGCCTCAAGAATGTGTGCATTTGTTTTAAGGAGTTCTGTGTATTTGGGTTAACTTTTTGTTGTTTATTTTCATTCTAATCTACATATCTATTTATATGTGTGACTGTGCCTGTGGAGGCCAGAAGCTGGTGTCCAATCCACTGGAACTGGGGTTTCAAATGGTTGTGAGCCACTATGTGGGGGCTGGGAACCGAACCTGGGTCCCCAGAAAGGGCAGCACCATTACTACTGAGCCATCTCTCACACCCTGGTCTAACTTAAGGGGGGAAAAAAGACTAAATATGTTGGGTGTTTAACCATAAAAATATGATTTAAAATTAGAGAAAAACAAAATGCATGAACTTGTTCTTGCATTCAGTAAGAAAAGTGTACATCCCGGTCAAATGTCCCCTACTCATACAAATCTGGCGGCTGCAGGTCAGGGAAACTGAAGCCTTTCAGACTGATATGTGAGGAAATTCTCACAGTGTGTACACTGTCAGATACAGGGAGATGATTTAGTGTCTTCAGAGAGCACAGCTGCTGGCGAGATCAAAGGACACTGGGGGGGCAGGTAGGAGACCTTTGGGTTCTTCTGGGAGCGGGAGAGGAACCATAGCTGGACCCAAGATGGAGAGGGACAGGAAGAACATTCCCAGCACTAAGAAGATCAGACACATAGCTTCCTCCCTGCAGGTCCCTTCTGCTAACTGCAGATATTACAGACTAAGACTCTCCGGCTTTCTTCCCGAGAGCGAGGAGGGCTTGGAAGACTTGACCAAAACAGAACACCACAATACGCTCCCTGCTTCTACCTCATTGACCTTATTAGAACTCAGGGTATAGGCAGCGGAACAGAGAACTGTCTGTGAGACAGAAGGGTCTGCATTCAAAGGGTTCAACCTTCAGGTTCTCTGATGGTGAAAGGGGACGGAAACCTGGGAGCATTAAATGAGCTTGTTCTTGGTACACCTAGGGCAAGCTGACTTCAAGTTAAGTGCTCAACACAGCTCACTGTGATTATTGCCACTGTCCTCTTAACACTTTTATTAACAGCTACTTAGAACATCTTTTCCCCGTCATAATTAATCCTCAACTTTGGCGAATGCTAAAAATGTGGTTTTGCTACATGGTGACTTTGCACATACTCAAGAATGTGTAATCGCCAGACACCCTCCGGTGACTGCTCGGGCGGAAGCTTCACCCCAGCCCCCGGCATCCACATATCCAGAGACCCGAATGTTCCGGTGAAAGCTCCAAGCCCCTCCCCCATCTCTCTCTAAGCCTTGCTGCTTCTCAGAAAGCCGTCCAAATGGTGACCCCAGAGATGTTCAAGGCCACTCCCACAGGGCATTTAAACGGACCCCCAGAAAATAGACATGAGGTTTGCGGGTCTCTCTTTCCTGTCTCCTCGCTGGGGGCTAGAAAATCATCTGGGAGCGTCGTATCCATTAAACCTGGGCTTTTTCTAATTCGGTTTGATTTGGTCTGATTCTGACTGTTGCATTGGTGGAGAGGCTTATTGGGGTATAAAAGCTTTTCAGTGACCTTTCCACAGAGCTCAGTGACTCGCCTCACCACTATCGTCCAGCATATCAGTCCCACTGAGGCCACTGAGCCCTTCCTGGACAGCACATCCCCTCTTTCAAAGCCTACACCGGCTAGAGCGGTGGTCCTCAACCTGTGGGCCAGGAGCCCTTTGGGGGTCACATATCAAATATCCTGCACAGAAAGTATTTACATTATGATTCATACAGTAGCAAGATTACAGCTATGAAGTTGAAATGAAATTTTATGGCTGGGGGGTCTCCACGACAGGAGGAACTGTATTAAACTGTATTATTAAAGGGTCATAGCATCAGGAAGGTTGAGCGCCACTGCTCTCAACAGTGAAAAGGGCATGGTAGGTCTGGGGCCCCAGGGAAACACGCTTCTCTGGGGAGGGAGAGGCATTATCTACAAGTCTACTCCTGTAGATTTGGGTTGGCTACCTTTAAGGTTTTGTTTTCCTCTCTCTGAATGGTGTTTGAGGTGGTGGTGATGCTGGCGGTGGTGATGCTGTTGGTGGTATGGGCTCCTGTTTTACTACTTGTACACCTTTCTACCATCGCTTCTCTCTCTCTCTCTCCTTACCCCCTCTCTTTCTCTCTCTCCGTCTCTCCTCTCTCTCTCCTTCCCTCTCCCTCTCCCTCTCCTCTCTTTCTCTCTCTCTCCTCTCTCTCTGTCTCTCTCTCCTCTCTCTCTCTCTCTCTCTCTCTCTCTCTCTCTCTCTCTCTCTTTCTAGACAGTGTAGTCCTGGTTGTCCTGGAACTCACTCTGGCCTCGAAATCAGAGATCCAACTGCCTTTCCCTCCCAAGTGCTAGGATAAAAGATATGTGCCACCTCCTGGCACAAAACAAAGGTTTCCTCCCTCCCTCCCTCCCTTCCTTTCTTTTTTCCATCCCTTCTCAAGAGCCTGTTCAAAGGTCTCTGGGGAGGTAGGTGAACCCAAGGAGCTGGTGACTGGAGCAGATGGGTCTCACACACACACTCTGGGGTTAGGTGTTGAGAGTTGCATGCTCTGCAGTTTATAAAACTCCCAGTTAAAACAAGTTTGACAACTCCTCTAGTAGACAGCACAGACTATCAAATAAAAAGAACAGTGCTAGGAATGGGTAACATCTTCTGAAGTTGTTGGCCAGTGAGGTCCCATAGATACCATCCCCCCAAACATTACAGGCTATTGCCATCTCTTGGTCACCCTCCAGAACTACACAGTGAAACGCTAAGGCTGAAAACACCACACACTTGAGTCTTAGAACACGGAGAAACCAAGTTGGTGCTGACCTAAAAGCTTCATCCCTGCCAGTCAGCTTTCACAGTACAGGAAGGGGCTACGTAAGCTGCTTGAGAAAAAAAAGTAACTACCAGTCTTACTAAGCTGGGAACCCTGCAAGCTACAATAACAACTGTCTGGACAAGACATGCCCACTGGGACAGCAGTGGGATGAACGTTATCGCTATAACCAACCACTTTTTGTTTGGATCTAATCCACAGGATTAGACCCATGCTTGGCACCAGCATCAAGGCCAAGAACCTGTGTCAAGACCCTACTGGAGAACCTATAACTATTATTCTGTTAAAAACACAGTATTAAACCAACTCTAATGACTTATCATTATATACATTAATATTTGCATCTCTCAACCCTCACCAGAGAAGTTTCTTTCGGCAGTAGATGGCAATTAACATAGGAACCCATTGCTGGTTGTGGGGCAGAGAAAAAGAGAACAGAACAGCAAACCCTAAATGAAGCATCTAAATCACACCCCTTCCTCCCAAGGCTCGGATCGCTGTGGAAGAGAGGGAGCACATGGGAGGTGGTGGGTGACTACGGTAAAAGTGTGTTCTCCAGACACAACAGGGTTGTTGCACACACAGACTCACGTGGGCTCTGAGAGCCCTCACAAGACCTGTGTAAATCCAAGTCAGACGAAATCCCAGCGTGCAGAGGAGAAACGGCATGGAGTTCCACTTCTGCTAGCCGAGAGGTCATCAGCAATTGATAGCTGCTGGGAGATGGGATGAGTTTATTTTGTTGCAAAACCAAATTTCACCTATAATTTTTTTTTATTTTGTATAATTTGTATACAATATTCCATACTCTTTTCTAAAAAAAAATGATTCTTCTCTAATACATTACATTCCAACTGCAGTTTCCCCTCCTTCCTCTCCCCCAGATCCAACTCCTCCTCGGCAGATTTCCCAGGGATAGCAACCAAACATGACATATGAGGTTGCAATAAGACTAGGAACACCCCTCATATTGAGGCTGAACCAGGCAACCCAGTAGGAGGAAAAGAGTCCCAAAAGCAGTCAAAAGAGTCAGAGACAGCCCCTAGTCCCACTGTTAAGAGTTCCCACAAGATCACCAAGCAAAACAACCTTAACAGAGATGCAGATTGCCTAGGTCAGTCCCATGCAGTCTCCCCGGTTGTCAGTTCAGTCTCTGGGAGCCTGTATGAGCCCTGGTTAGTTGATTCTTTGAGTTTTCTTGTGGTGTTCTTGACCCCTCCCTCCGTCTTCTGCAGGATTCCCCGAGCTCTGCTAATGTTTGGCTGTGGGTCTGCATCTGTGTCCATCCATTACTGGATGAAGCCTCTCTGATGACAATTATGCTAGGCTCTGGTCTACAAGTATAGTAGGGCATCACTAGGAATCACTGAGTTTTCTTTCCTTCCTTCCTTCCTTCCTTCCTTCCTTCCTTCCTTCCTTCCTTCNCCTCCCTCCCTCCCTCCCTCCCTCCCTCCTTCCTTCCTTCCTTCCTTCCTCTTTTGTCTGTCGTGTGTGGTTCTATCCTAGTTCTCTGGGCTATCCAGTCTCTGGGTCCTGCCCTCCGGGCAGTATCATGCTGGGCTCCCTTTCATGGCATGGGTCCCAATCTGGACCAGTTATTGGTTGGCCACTCCCACAATTTCTGGGTCACCTTTACAAAGATCTTGTAGTTTTTGTGGCTGGGTTGATGCTTGAGTCAGTTTTGGTTTGTTGGTTGGTTGGTGGGTTGGTTAGTTGGTTTATCGAGCTAGGGTTTCTCTGTGCAATAGTCCTGCCTGTCCTGGAACTCACTTGTAGACCAAGCTGGCCTCTAACTCTGCCTCCCAAGTGCTGGGATTAAAGGCGTGCGCCAGCATGCCAGCGGGAGAATGCACACCCAGGAATACATGGGCAGCACAAATCAGAGTCGATGGGCTTTAAAAAATGAGTACAGGGGTCGTAGGGAAACCTAATACAGGAGAAGCTTCCTAAAACACATAAATATATGAAGGATATCTAAACGGAATCCTCCAAAAATGGGAGAGATGGAGCCACTACTCCACATCTCTCATCACCAAAAGAAGCCTCTAGTTCCAGGAATGGATTCCATATATTTGAGTTATTGGCCAAAGGGGTCTTGTGGGAACCAACAAACGACACAGGCTATCTATGGTCAAGGCTGTTGGTTGCTCTCCACAAATTGATGATAATAAGATACCATTGCTGAAGAAAACACTTACACAACTTATTGAACACGGAGAAGTGAAGCAGGTGCCTAGCGCCTTCACCCTTACTGACTAGTGTTCACAGAACTGGAAGGTTCTCGGTGCACTACCGGAGGAAAAAGGTAAAGAGCAACTCAGCTAGGGAAAACCAAACACTACTTACTGTTCTGCTAAAATGTAGCCATAAAATGACTCCTAATGACATTTGGCTATACTCGTAGATCAGTCCTTGCTGAGCCATTACCAGAGAAGCTTCCTCCTGCCGCAGATAGGAACAAACACAGAGACCCACAGCCGGGCAGAGCGCAGAGAGTGAGAGCCCTTGGAACATCCGTCCTAAATGGGAGGTCTCCATCAAATCCCTCCCCTCAGGGCTCAGGGAACCTGTGGAAGGGAAGACAGGAAGGCTGTAGGAGCCAGAAGGGAGCATGGAGGAAACTAGGCCCTCTAAACATAGCAGGACCAACACATCTCACAGAGGCTGAGGCAGCTTTCACAAGGTCTGCACAAGTCTGGGCCAGATGGGGAGCTGAGAGGGGAGATGATGCTGGTCCCCATCCCTCACTCAGAAGCTATCTCCAACTGATAACTTCTAGCAAAGGAAACTTCCCCCACATTTTCTCCCAGCAGTGTCCCTGGGTACACCGACCCACCAGGATAGGCTGCATGCCCAGCAGCAGACTGCAAACACAAAACGAACTCAGTGCCGTTTCTGGAGGGTCTTTGTCCCATAATGCTTTGTCAGGGCTTTTTCTTTTTGCCCCCCCCCCAACCTTACAGGTCCTTTGTATATATTTTTGTTTAATGAGATTCCCGTGGGTAGGTAGGTGTGAACGTGTGTGTGTGTGTGTTGTTTTTATGGGACTCCTGTGTGTGTGTGTGAATGGGTGTTTCTGTATTGTTTTATGGGATTCCGGTGTGTGTGTGTTGTCTTCATCTCTGTGCTTTGTGTGTGTGTGTGTCTGCGCTTTTTTTGGGGGGGGGCTTTTTCTTCTGTTTGTTTTGTCCTGTTCCTGTTTCTTTGTTTTATCTTTTCATTTTCTTTTGAGATTCATTCGTTTACTTTATACACATTGGTGTTTTGCCTGCATGTCTGTCTGTGTGAGGGCATCAGATCCCACGGAACTGGAGTTACAGACAGTTGTGACCTACCATGTGGATACTGGGAATTGAACCCAGGTCCTCCAGAAGAGCAGCCAATGCTCTTTGACTGCTGAACCATCTTTCCAGACCCATGTTATTATTATTTTTTAGATGCCTGTTTGTTTTCTAATAAGGGAGAGAAAGAAAGGGTGTGGACCAGATGCGAGGATACAGGAGAAGTTGAAAGAGGGGAAGCCATAATCAGAATATATTGTATGAAAAAAATATAAAGTTAACAAACCCAGTAAAGCTGGTAAAGGGTTATTATAGATAAGTGCCATCAAAATTAATAATGTAGTTATAATAAAAAAAATACAAGTGAACCAAGTTGACCAGGTAGAGGGGTAGATCTGGAAGGAGTTGGGAGGGTAAATATGATCAAAATATACTGTATGAAATTCCAAAATATTAATAATTTATGATACAGCACAATTTCTAATTGGTCTTAATAATAAAGGCTCAGAGTCAGAAATTAGGGGGTGAAACTTAAAGATCAAAGAAGCAGAGCAGCCAGCCACTAATTCTTACCTCTACAAAATCCTCAGACCAAATGGGGTCTCCTGTCTCGACAAGTCCTCAGACTAAAGACCATGAGCTCCTGTCTCCTGCCTTATATTCCTCTCTGCCCAGCCATACCACTTCCTGTCTCCACCTCCCTAGTGCTGGGACTAAAGGTGTGTGATCCCAATTACTGGGATGAAAGGTGTGAGTCACCACCACTGGGCTAGGTTTCTATTTCAGACTGGATCTCAGGTAGCCCAGGGTGACCTTGAAATCACAGAGAACCATCTGCCTCTGCCTCCTGAGTTCTGGGATTAAAAGTGTGTGCCACCACTGCCTGGCCTCTTCAAGTAGTGGCTAGCTCCACACTCTGATCATCAGGCAAGCTTTATTTACTAAAGCACAAACAAAATATCACCATGATATATTTTTAAGGCTCCCAGGAAAATAATCCCACTGCATCCTCATGACCAGAGAAGGTGGGGTAACCTAGTAATTTTACCATCATTTAAGAGATGATGAGAAAATGCTGTCTTGAACCCAGGTGGCTTCTACAGTTTCCCACTGGTAACATGTGACCAAGACTCTTTTCGGTTCTTTCAGTGAAGGAGTTGTTTCTAAGTGACTGTCATTTGCCCAATATGTCTTAAAACTTGCATCTGTGCAGTGCTGAAAACTAAACCTGGGCTTCATACATGCTGGGCGTCATACATGTTGGGCAAGTAAGTGCTTTACCAACAAGCCGCATCTCCGGCCCCCACTAGCTTTTAATTTCTAAAATTGGCACCCACTCTCCAGTACTGCATGCTATTTCACAGTATCCTTGATTATATTAGTACAATAGTAGCTACATATCATTTATAATTAAACACACAAATTTGGGGGGCGTGTGCCAGACAACTTTCACATACAGAGGATGAAAGACTATGGTGGTCGACTGGGGAAACCAATCATTTCTTAGGGTTTGTTTCAGGAGCGTGAATTTAGGAGTCTGGATTTGCAGAACATATGGGAAAACACGGTTGGGATGATGGTCCTTCTGCAATCCCAGTTTGGGAAGGTAGAGATTGGGGATTCCCAAGACAAGCTGGCTAGAACGACTAGCAATTTAGGGGACTCTGGGTTTGACTGAGAAACCCTGCCTCACTGAATACGGACCATGATTCCCAACTTCAGCCTTTTTGTCTACATTTGAATAGGTACTATTCCTTATGTGTCCACATACATGTATACATAAACACGCACACCACACACACACACACACACACACAGAAAAAGAATAAAAACAACAAAGGAGCATTGCAGTCCCTGCTGCTGGAGGAGTCTCAGAAACACTGGAGCTTCCTAGTCTGTCCTGCTCCCTCACAGCCTCCTACTCTCGTTGGCGACTTTCAGTCAGGAACTTTTATTGGTGTGTATTTTGCAGGTTAATTCCACAGTCCGGTGCAGCAGTAGCTCGGCCTGGCCTTACGAACAGGTGTTTCCTATTGTGTGCAAAGTCTAAGGCCAACACGGATCAGTGCAAGGCAAACACATCCTCATCTTGGGCAGCAGAGACAACCCCGATTTCCAGCACCATTTATAACCACTTGTAAACAGTCAGGGTCCCGGTAAGCACGGAGGCACCCTGGTGTTTGCACACTGGCTTTTGAACAAGGCTAACCTGCGCTTACGGGTTGGTTTCACTCCAGATGTCACTCTGGCATTGACGACCTTGGCTCTTGGTGTGAAGTCAAAGTGTTAAGGGGGCCTGTCCAATCTGCTCACTGTTCCACCCCTGACGCAATGACTGTCTGCTGACTGGCTGAGTGAATGGTGGATGGATTACCTACCCTTCAACTTCTTCCCCTGAGCAAAACACCCTAAAAAGGTAAAAGGAAAGAAAGGGAGACCGGTGCAAAGACAATGGGATACGAGCAAACAAATACATCATTCAAGAAGATTAAATCATGGTGACCACTTGAACAGGATGGAGGAAACAGTACATCCCCAGAAAAATAGAGGGTAATATCTCTTAGGAGGCAGGAGATATGGAGGCACCGCAGTCCCCAGGGGCAAGGACTAGGAGAGATGACAGTGACCACTCTTAGAGCATCTGGTCACTGGTTCCCTCCCTGTGTGTGTTCCTAGCACACCTTCATCAGAAAAGAAGACTTGCCTCTGGAAAAAGAGAAAAGGCCCTTCTGGAAATGGCCTCTACATATGGATAAATGAAAATCCCTTCAACGAAAGACACTAGGCCAGCCCTTGAAAGCTCTATGGAAACACACACAGAACCACCAAACCATTCTCGAATACGCATGGCTAGAGTCCCAAAACATCTGAACTCCAAACCTGAAAGCCAAGAGAGGAACTAGAGACTGATAGTGGTGTTTACCTAGCATGTGTGAGTCCTGGGGCTCAATCCCCAGCAATTCCAGCAGGGAATATGGGAGGCAGAAGGGTGGAGGAGCATGAACAGAGGAACGCCATCTAATGAAAAGAAAATAGCTGTAAAAACACCACTATTCCTCTCCTCAGAGCGCAAGCCAAAAAACAAGATGTGGTGGTGAGAAACAGGCGGAGGATGATTAAGAGCTCTTAAAAATCTGACCTGTCACAGGCAAAATAAAAGTGTCAATATAGAATTCTTAAGAAAACAACCGACAGACAGAAAATAGAAACAGGTAGGTCTGATATCTGACAAATCAGAATTCTAGAAAGAGACAGAGGAAGAAAAAACACAAGGAAGAAAAAAAATGACTTAAAAAATAAAAAGAACAGTTTCCAGAATTGGAGAATTTGCATTTCCACATTAAAGGGCCCACGAGTGGAAGGCTCAAAACCAAAAGAAAAACGGTCCCTATAGCACACTCTGGGGAAATTTCAGGCCCACGTGACTAAAGAACAGATCCTGAGAGCTTACAGGGAATGAAAAAGGTCACACAAGGCCCGCATCTCCCACAAGAGATGAAAGACAATACACAAATGGCTTTGAAATTCTAAGGAGAATTTCAAACGTTGAATATTGTACAGCCAAGACCCTTTCATATTTTAAGTGCTCAAACACTGTACCTTTTCTAGAAGATGCACGTGGAAGAGACATGCCACCAAAGCAGGCAGTGAATGGAGAAGGCAGTAGGCCTTCAGAGGGAGACTTCACAGCAGGCTGGGAAGGGGGGCGAATGTGCTCCCAACACTGGGGAGTAGGTGGGGGCGGGGCCTAACAGGTAGTGGGAGGGGCCGAACGTGCTCTCTCTAACACTGGGGAGTGGGTGGGGGCGGGGCCTAACAGGTAGTGGG
>LOEQ01002057.1:224311-238356 GCA_001685075.1 Bramus lutescens | reverse complement strand
TCTTGTTGACTTTCTCCAAGAACCAGCTCTTTGTTTCACTGATTCTTTGGATTGAATTTTCTCCAATGTGATAGTGTGGAGCAAAGGGGAAAGAGGTGGTACTGCCACACATATATGAAGGGAGAGTAACTGGCAAGGGGGTGGGCAGGAAGGTAGATGAGTAATAATATCACACAGGACTTCAAATATTTATGAGGGGAATATGCTTTCTACTTCAAATAGAAAATCATTAGAAATTAATGGTTCATCATTGTTCTTTAATGCAAGGCAGAATTTTTTAAAAGTAACTGATATTTGGTCAGGGACTATACCTCAGTTGAGTATCTGTATAACATGCTCAAAGCCCTGGTACAGTCCTTAGTACTTCAGTAGTTGAGTGTAGTGGCCACCAACTGTCAACTAAGACAACCTGAGAGGTGGAGGCCTTAGGAATACAAGTTCATGGTTATACTCAACAGTGAGTGCAAGTTAACCACAGGGTATGTGAGATCTATCTCAAATTATGTAATGAGAGATACATGATAGATAGCTAGATGATAGAAAGATAGATAGATATATACATAGACAGACAGACAGACAGAGAGACAGACAGACAGACAGACAGACAGATAGATATAGACAGACAGATAGATAAATGGAGTTGGGGTTTAAATATGTTATTTTCTTGCATTCTCCTGCATTTTTTATATCATACTTTCCTCGCTTTGGACACCTTGGCATAGATCTCATTTTTCAGTTCCCTGAACTCATAGATTCTTCAGACCATAAGGCATTTGCTATCCTATTTCTTTAACATAGGAGCTTAGAGCGAAAGCAAAAATAAATGAACATTGGCTTTCAATACTTGAAAAGCTGATTCCTAGGCCAATGTGGTGGCTCATGTCTGTTGACCCTACCACTCTGGAGGCTGAGGTAGTAGGATATTCTAAATTCAAGAATTAAAGGCCAGGTTAATCAACAAAGTGAGACTATATCTGTTTAAAAATAAATAGGTAAGTACATAAATAAATAAATACATAGAATAAACCTCCTTACCTCAACACATGACATCATTACCTCACATTCTCAACAATAGCAGTTTATAGTTCTGCCTAAAGTTTGGTGGGAAGAACAATTGCAGTTGCAGCGCCACACCCCATTTCAACGTTACTCTGTGTTCAGGTTAGAAAGAAAAATAAAATAAAATAAAATTGAAAATAGAGAGCAGAGTGCATTAGAGGAAATGTGCTCTGTGCAAGGAAGACCTGGGGTTGCTTTCTGTTATAGCAAGAACCAGTCAGTGGAAAAATGCAAATCCCTCAACCCAGGGCAGTAGAGGTGTTTTATATGAATGTCTAATGCAAGGTCTAGTCTACAACTAACACTTATCTAAATAATTTAATTCAATATCTCAAAATATAAATAGCCATGGAAGTAAAAAAAAAAAAACAGAGGCCAGGAGGAAAAACTATTTATATTGTACATCTTAACTGCTCCAAGACTGTATAAATTGAAAAATTGAGGAAATTAAAAAAAAACAGGAGAAAAACATAGACAATAAGAGAATGTACTTGAATGCACACACACATAGAACAATTTCATAAAGCAAGGAGAAAAATAGTATTTGATAAAATATTTAAAAGAGTATGTTCATTTTAGCTTCCTTTGAAATAAAGCATTAAATATTACATGGAAAGAGAACTGAAGTGTATGTTGTGTGTGTCTCTGTGTATGTCAGCGTGTAGTCAATGAATGTTATGAAGATGTCAGCAGAAAACATTTGCATCAGGGTTTAAATCGAAATACCCTTTAAAAAGAGTCCTGAAAGACAATGATGGATACCAGAAGATAAAAACATAGAAAGGATAGATTTAATTTCTGAGGAAGAAATTGAATTTTAAAAAATAGAATAATATTTTAAAATATTTCCAAGATGTTTTGAGAATAAAAATGTGATTGTAGTAATTAATTATATTCCAAATAATAAAATTGAAACCCATTTAATATATCCTGAAAAATTTTTGAATTTTGATAATAAAAAACAATCAAATCATAATATATGCAAGCTTTAATTACTTGGAATTTTAATATTATTCTCAGAGAGATTTGAACAGGAAATCAAAACACAAAATAAAATATCTATGGCAACTCATTGAAATATGAACTCTGAAACAGAGAAGGTCAGAGACCTGATTGTATTTTATGTCATCTCTACAGTGGCTTGTTTATGTATTTATAATTATGTTTAGACATCTCATTAATTCAATGCTGTTGTTGAAGCCCAATTATCTATGGGCTTAATGACAAATGTTGAAAACATGAGTATAAAATTGCAAGAATAAGTACTAATATTGGATCATGGGGATGATGTCCTAAAATAAAAACATTTTGAATGTATACAATTAATTTCTATCATAGTCAAAAGAATTGGCTGCCAGAGACTATTGCTTAACTTTACATCAAGGAAGTCATCAGTAATGAATTTGAACCTGAATTTGGCAACTCTGAAAAATCCTTCTCATTATTTTTAAATGCATTATGCAAACATGAAACAATTCAAACAAACATTACAGTATAAAGCCATAGAGTTTATGTCATGATTAAAGACAGCAATTTTAAAGTACTTAAACACTAATTATAAGATTTCATCAAATAATGTGTCTGAAAACATGTTCCCATGAAAGGATAATATATCTGATTTATATAAAAGCCAGTAATTACAAGAATATGAGCTATATCCATGCACAAAACCAATAAAGCAAAATACAAGATGCATAACCATTTTTAAGATACAGAATTGTGGGGATTTTTTGTTTGTTTTAGCATTAGATGTTTATGAACATCTACAAGTAAACAGTGCTTCCAATTATCTGTGTAATTTGCTATTATACACTTTTAATGTATTGATAATTTTATATATTTCTAGTTTGAAATGTATATTAAAGGTGAAAAGGGAGGTGACTATTTCCTTAAAATAAAGCAAAGATTTCTGTATTACTTACTATTCTATTTTTACAAAATACTATTTTTCTCTTTACCTAATTAGCTAGTAATGTCAGTCCTTTGTTATTTTAGCAAAGATGAATAAATCTGGGAATTAATGAGAACAGGGAATAGTCCAGATATCATGACCTTGATTTGAATATGTCTCTGGAAACATGGGAAGCTTCTTGATTTTTCATCATCTGAAGAAATTATTGTTCCTTTCTGATTCATTTGCCCCTAAGCTGTTACATCGTTCCACTTTCTGATCAGTTGACAGCTTGAAGTGTTTATATGTCCCAGGTGTGAAAATACAGCAGAGAAATCTGCATCATGATGTTGACTGGGGTAGAATGCAAAGTTTAATATTATTTTAATTATATTTTACAAGACCACTTTAGCAAGTGTCAGTTTGTCCCCATTCTCCACTACTTGGGTCTAATCTGTGGCTGCTCTACATGGGGACAGAAGCTTCTCACACCTCAAGGCATTTTTAATTATTTATAGTCTCACATAGCCAAAGCTAATTGCTTAAAAATCCCTAATACATTTTTCTTTTCCTAAGGCCCACCCTACACTTGCCACTACTGGAGATTTAGCTTTGCTTCCTTTCTCTTCTCTGCATGAATTCTCCTTGGCCCCTCTCCACTCTATTTATTCCTAAAATCTTTTAATACCTCATCTCTTTTTAATGCAAAGAGATTAAATTCAGATCCAGCTCTTCTCTGTAGTTGTGCACATTCCAACTTCTGCCGAAACGTAGTAAAGCAAAGGAGCTTCTAATGAACAGAACTCTTTTGAATTAGAAGATAACTTGGTGGCAAACATTTTGCAGACATTTCCTCGTACCTAAATATAAATGTTCCTACCACAGACATATACAAAAAATTATCTACAAAGGGAATTAAATGTTTCTGTAAAACTTCAGTTACTATAATATAGCCCAAGGAGCATAAAATGCGGACCCTAAATTCTCATCAACAACACTCAGGAACTTATTAGACATATGGATTGCTGGAGCTTAATCCACATCTATAAAGTGTAAAAAATTGAGCATTTCTTGGTGACCCTAACACAATGTGAAATTTAAGAACAGCTAAGTATAGTCTACATCAACATAGAAAGACATATCATACATAATTTTAAGATACATTTATGCATGATCAGCTTATATTAATGAATATTCTTAATCCTGAACACTGAAATCACAAAAGAGCAAAATTATAAAATCTATAATCCCCAAAAGCCTATAATCTCAAATATCAAACTTCTGATAATTCTATGAAAGAGTATCAGGAATTTTCCAACAGACATTTATTTACGTCTTAACAGTGACTTGAGAAACATAAAAACATTTTAGATCACTCACTATACATAAGAAAATAGGCAACGGAAACCTGTATTTTGCAAACAAACATGTGGGCATTCTAGTAATAGTCACACAGGTATAATCAATGAGAAAATGTATTATGTTACTATAAAGAACCTAAATGGTTGAACTGTATACATATATACCATAATTTTGCAATTGTGTGTTGCATCCTTTAAATGAGCTCATCTGATAGACAACTTATTCCTGAGAGCACACTCAACAAAATCCAAGTGCCACAAACACAACACAGTCCCTCCATGGGAGGCCAAGTCAGGAGGCATAACATCCAAAGCAGCAGCAGAGCAAGCCGAATTCAGTCCCTGGAAGGGTCCCGTATTTCCTGGTCCTGTTGGGCTGTTTCTCCACATGGCAGGAACACAGTGAAGCGCACTCACATGAGCACAGCTGTTCAAAGTCACTTCTCAACTGATGCAGCTCTCAGGAAGCAGCCCTCTTACCCACACCTGAAAAGGAGCAAGTCCGGCTCCCAGGGCCCTTTCCACAACAGTTTGATTTTCGAGGAGTCCAACACATTGGATTCTAGTTCTATCCAGCAAGTCCTTCTCTTCTGAATTTCGGGCTCTAAACTCTGTCTTTCTCCACAGGCCTGGGTGCTTAGAACTGTCCAAGGGCTCCTATGAGGAAAACATTAGAGGGAGAACCGTCAAAAAGCTGGTGAGCCGAGCAGGATAAAGAGTCAAGACAGCAATGAAAGGCTTTGGCAGGAGAAGAGCGTCAGACGGGTCCTTTGGGGGAACTCCATTACAGAACTGAAGCAAGCCCATAGCATCTTCCCACCTCTAGGAACAGGGCTCAGGCCTGTGAAGAAGCATCATGTCCGTCATGGGCACATGAAGCATCATTTCAGTGATGGGCACATTAATGAGCTTTAGTGTGACTGTGTGCCTATTCAACAAAGAAATCCCTTAGGAAAAAGAACCAGTAGCCGGCAATTTGTACCTTGTTGGTGAATAGAATCCCTGTAGTAAAATGACCTATACTACATACAAACTTGGAAATGAAGTCAGTATATTTTTGATGTAATATCTATAAATAGAATATAAAGAAAGCCCAGCACTAAGGTTAGATAACTGCTCTGCATGTAATAGTCTCTCCATGGTACACATCTTTATGAGGTTACATATGCTAAAAATGTAGATTACTGCACACATACCTCTAAAAACACATTTTTACACACCTCCCTGAAAACCACATCTCTAGCTAGTCTGAAAACATCTAAATTATTCAACTCAAACCTGAACATTTTATTTTAGAAAATGTAGAATATCTAATATTGAATGTTAGTTACAGTTGATAAGTATGAGGAAAAGCTTTATATTTCTATTTAAATTGAAAAAAGTTTTGAATTTGAATAATTTCTAATTCTGAGGCAAAAATATCCAAGAAAATGGATAGCTTTGATAAGTTAAAATTAGCAATTCATATTTTCAGAAGAATAGTGGAGTCATCAATTATACAGGAAATCTATTGTCTCTGTGCATTGAGAAGTGATCTCCGTGGAATTGTCCCCTTATTCCTTGCCTTCCTATAAGGGATATAAAGTTCTTGTTAGTTTTGTTATTGCATTTATTTGATTGTCAATGATCTTTGTAATCATTGTCTTAGATTTTTCTTGTGTGTTTCAAATGTCTACAAATGGAAGTCTTTTAAAGCACAATTTTGTGCTGAATATTTTGATATTGTTTTAACATTTAAAGTTACAATAATTCAAAATGTTTATTCAAAGTTTCATCAGTCTAGCTGATGTTCACTATTAGGCGCACACTCTGTTGCGTATGGTTTTCTTTTTTCCCATCCCAAAGAAAGCTTAAGCAATCTTCTTTAACTTAAAAAAAAGTCTTACTAAAGATAAATGAATTTATGCATACTTAAAACTATCAAAACATTATATATCATACTATTTTCAGTTAAAGTCCATAAAATCCCTGTATAATGTATACAGAGTCAGAAAAGCAATATAGGATATTGGACTTATAGAAGTGGGTCCATTCTACACTGACCAAAGGTCAGAGAATTTAAGCCTATTCCTGCTCTTTCAAAGATATGACAGGATGTTTGACCTAGGGAGTTTGACTGCCTGTAGGATACTTGGCCAAATGTGTGGTCATTGAATATCCTGCCGAAACAATAGAATGCTTAGCTCAGTATATAGTTGTTTGATATTTCAGGTATCAAAGCAAGTAATTGCTCTGTTTGTTCTTTGCATCATGTTAAAGCAATCTTTTACCTTTCCCCTCTTTTGGACTGGGGTATATAAGCATAAGAAAAATAAGTGCAGGCAAATTCAGTATTCACTGGATTATCCTCCTGATTCTATTTTGTGTCTCTGTATCTTTGTTTCATCTGCTTAAAATTTCTAATCCTCACACCCCTACCCTGGAAAATGGGAACCCCGCCAAGGCTGAACTCCGATAACAGGAAAAGAATTCTAATGTTGTGTGAGGTTCCTGTACCACTGCATGTGAAAAGCTAGACTATCAATCAGTATTTGGGAAAACAGAAATATTTCTTTTCTGTGAAGCATCATATTGCATGTTTACAAGGAAATAAAATAGGAATGCATCTCAGATTTTTTGCCTTGTAAGTAGTGATACTTGAGTGTGATGGGAATCAAAGGGAAGAAAGAAAACACTTCCTCTGGACACCTCAGTAAGACTGAAAGGAACCTTAAATCAGGAAGAATGGAATCATTTCTTATCATCCAAGTAGATGTATTCTTCAAAAAGCAAATGTCATAAAATGTCCAAATAACCATTGGGTAGGAAAAACTCAAAATAGAAATTTCAGAAAATAATCAACAACAATCCCTCATCTTGAAAACATAAGTGAAGGGTGTTTTAGAGTTGAATGCTATATAGGGCAGGATGCTCCAAACCTAAGAGGATCCAGGAGATGAGCACAGTCTTGAGTCAGCCCTTAGACTCTGAAACTTCCAAGGACAGGCTTCTGCAGATACTACTGCCTCTCTGAATAAGGACTCTCTGAATAAAGAGTCTTGGTAGACTGTAGGATAGAAATCAGGGATTGAACAATTGTCATTCTTGTTCCTTCCCTAGGTATTCGCTTGCCATGTGAAAATCTATATAGAAAGCCTAGCTCAAGAGACACTGTAATGCACACTTCAAATTGAAATGTTTGAAATTTCAAAAGACTTAAATGAAGCTGGGTAGCTTGGCCTCATCTTCCTGGTCAACACAGGCTTGTTAGAGAATGAAAGCTTTCATTTCCATTGTATTCTATGTAAATAAAGGAATCTTCACATAAGGCATCTGTTTTAATTAAAGCTGTGAAGTAGAAAGTGTCGCTTGAATAACAAAGCTATCTCTTTTCTCAGCTTTCTTGCTTGCAGACATCTCCTTGAATTTAAATTCAGAAATGTAAAATAATATGGGAAACTCTGTGGTGGATTTCTCAACCCTCCGAAGTATGGAGGGACATTCACATTTGAGTATGTTCATATTTTAAATGTCTAGTCTCACCTTTTAAGGAACTTACTTGGTTTTCTAAGAATTCTGCTAGTGATGTGTTTTTAAAGTCATCATTTTTTAATTGTATTGTATTTTAACTACTAAGAACTTAGTAGGCATCTGGAGATCTCAGGAAGGCATTGGTAGAGGGCAGTGACAGATCAAGAGAATGATGTAAAACTGGGCAGCGCATGTAATGTGTTCAGTGGAAACAAGACTGATCTCCAGTCTGCACCCATAAAGAAAGAAAAGGTAAAGTAGGGAAAAACGAATCAGGGCCATGAAGGTGACTCAGTGGACAAAATGTTTGTTACCTAAGCATGAGAACTGGACTTCTAGTCCCTAGAAACCACACAGATTGCAGGTGGCCATGACAGACCATCATAATTCTCACACTCCTTCCAAAGGTAGAAACAGTAGGCTAGTAACCAATTAAGGAGCATTGGATTCAACTGAGTATTCATGCCTCAGAATATAAAAGGGTAACAAGGCATGAAAGAAGACCCCTGTAGACTCCTAACATCAGCCTAATGTCTCTACAGACATAAGTGCATGCATGTCTGCACATATACATGTATCTACACTAATGCACACACATACTCTCATATACCATATAAATGTGAACTCACACACACAAAAAATATACAACACAATAAAATCAGTGCACAAATTCAAATGCTTACGGCAAATGAGAAAGAAAAAATTACAAAGTAGGGGGCAGAGTCTCTGAAATAGCAAGGTAATGAGATGGGTGTGACCCCTCTACAACCATGTCCCGAGTGTTCTGAATTACTTTTTTTCTGATGCTAAGTCATACATCAACATTTAAAAAGTCAGATGGAGCAAAAATATGAAATCAGAGTATGTGGGTACAAAGCAAATTTGAAATCTATGAAGATAGATAAAATAATAAAGTCTTCAATAATGAGATAATTACCTCTTTTAGTGATGAAAATACTTTTGTAATTTTCCATGTTGTATATAAACAGATTTTATACTGTTTTGTTATTATTAAAATTTTATTTATTTACAAATCTCTTTGTACACATACATCAGTTTTCTATTGCTTGTTAAATGTCATTTTTTTCTTAAAAATAAGCAACACTCTTCCACATCTTAAACTAATGCAGCTTTTCACAATGTCCATCAGTAAAGCAATCACAGTTGCTATGACAAGACATCCCATTTTGGATATGCTACATCATTCACCATCTACTGGAAACAATTTCAGGTGAGGACAGATGCAATAGACCAAAGAGGGTGCTGTTAAAGAATTCAAGGTTATCTTCAATGACACAGTGGTGAAGCTACTGGCAGACAAAAGTAACAAAATTAAGCACAACAAGACTACTGCTTCCATTTATCAATCAGTACCAACAGTCTGTGTGCATGATAGGATTTTGTTGATATAAGTTGAACTTCATCCCCTGTTTTTTTTAATTATATTAAGTTTGATGTTTAGGGGTATTCCCACTTCTATAAATAAAAACTAGGACAAAATTTTAAACTTCTATCGTATAGAAGATCAACTTTATAAACCATTGTTTAATTCCACATATCAATATTCTGACATCAGCCATTCTCATCCTTCCTTTCATTATGCTTATACAAAAGGAAATAAAAGGAAAATATCATGTGCCATAAAAAGTATAACAAGTCTAACAAGTACCTTAAAAATCATGGGAAAAGTAATATGATACAGCAAAACATATAGCTTATAATTCCTTTCATTGTGTTCCTAGTAAACTGTAACTGATCTCCCCCGACCCCGCAAAAAAAAAATGGTGTTAAAAACTTGATGTTGCAGGAACCTTTGGAATAAGAGTACTAGATGTGTGCCATCATCTCGGCCCTACCAAACAGAGCCTTTCATTCAGAGTTCAATTTTCCTTACATTTTCTAATGATAATATCTCAATGACCTAAAAATTACTAAATTTAAAAAAAGTACAGATTTTGACTGTTGATAATAGGCAACATTTGTCTATAAAAGAAATGAAATTACTTGTCATCCAAATATGCTAATTCTTAATGAAGTACATCAAAATGTCTTTCAATATTATCCAGGAGTTTGTTAATATAATAAAATAAAACTATCAGAAAGCTTAATATATTGTAGAATTTTGTATTCTTCTTCATAAAATATTTGACAAAAGAAAAGCTCACTAGCAGCCGTACATCCACATCTGTAAATATAACAGAAATGATTTGTATTCACAACAATTCTATGTATGTCTCTAGCTTCTGATTTTGAATTATGCTTCTTAAAATATATTGGATCAATCTTGAAGAGTTATATGACAGAGAGGAGCCTTGAAAATGTATCTGATTCACCTGTTTGACTTCAGCTGCAAAGGCATAAAAGTCACAATGGACAGGTGAGTCCTATTATTCAATACCACACAGAAGCAGGCCCCGCATGTTCTGCTTTAAGTGAGATCATTTTTAATTCTGTGACCTCTGCTATCAGAGCAGCCCTCAATATATGTGACTGGGTCTATGCTGCTGTTTCTTCAGTTTATTTATTCAGTGGAGATGGATAACCACATAACACTGCCCATTTAGGATTTTGTCTGTGAGTTCCATGGAATGATAAGAACTCTCATAAAATCCCATCTGTGTTAAAAATTAATGCCCAAATATTAGAGACATACTAGCTGCATTTTTTTTCTTTGAAGCAAAATAACTATTTGTATTGATTCTGTTTTATAGGCTTGTAGATTGTAAACTTACATATTGGGCTACAGTGTCCAGTCTCTACTTTGCAATCCTTTCCAGGCACAAATTATAAGCTTTTTACCTGTATCTCAGTATATTGATTTTCCTTAGTATTTTTCAATTTAACTTCCTAAGTAATATGAAATAGTAGACTAATTATATCTTGAGATTTACCCATTTGAACCTATTACTCTTACAGAGAATTGTTAAAAATAATAATCTACATCATTATGATTATTATTGGCCTGCTCAAAAAAAAAGGAACTGCTTGAATAAAAGATCTAAATTTCTGAAGAAAGGGGTTGTGATTTCTCTGAAACACCAGTGATTCATTGTCATAGAACACTGAACCTACCCAGAGATAGCACAAGTATCACACTCTATTTCTACTCTTTTGATGTCAAATAAACAAACACTCTATGACCTAAAGCAACTAGGAAAGGAAAACGTTTATTTGTCTTAAGCCTCCAGGTCATAGTCCATCATCAAAGGAATTCAAAGCAGGAACTCAAAAAAGAAGCCATGGAAAAATACCATTTGTCTCACTCTATATCTTTCTCTACTAGTTTTATTATACAGCACAGACTCATTTACCTAATGAAAATGCTACCTACAATGGGCTGATACTTCCCACATCAATCATAATTCAAGAAAATTTCTCAAAGGCCAGTCTGGTGAAGGCAATTCTAAACTAAGATTCTTTCTTGTCGTTTGACACTTAGTCATATCATTGACAAAAGAAACTAACCAAGACACTCTTAGCCTTGTCAACTTAACAAACACATCATTGTTAAACTTCATTCTTTATTTCTTGTTCAGTTTCCAAGATCTCATGTTAATAACATAATATCAAATACACTATAAATTAACAGTCCTACAGTCTTTAAAACTTCCAACTTTTAAAAAGCTTGAAGTATCAAAACTGTGGGTGCCCGTAAAACCAAAAGGAAGCTGTGTGCTTCTTTATTCGAAAAGAGAAGAAGCAGGACAAAACTGAAATCAATTCAAAACAGACTCAAAATTTAACAGTATAAATTGTTCAGTGTTTGATACCCAAGACAATCTTTTGGATACCTATAGATGTTGGCACCCCTACTTCTCCATCTCTGTCACATACAAGACAAACAATTTGTCTTGAATGCCCAGACAAGCTCCACTCCACAACTACCTCTCTCCTTCAATGTCCCATGGACCTTGCACTTCCAATATCTTGGAGTCTCAATTGGATCTGATACTGTATCTTCACCAGTGGTCTGGTCTGACCTCTCTTTGGAGACTATGGCCCTGGCACATGATGGCGCATGGCTCAGTTACTGTCCAGGGCCCCTTCATGCTTGCATTTCTCCCATCTTCAAAACCAGAACATCATTCAAGACTCTTATGGATTGCTATGTTCAACTGTCAGTTGGAGACACAGCCTTGGAACCCTTGTACTAGGCTTTATGTGTTCCGACCTTAAGTAACGTGTCCTAGTAATAAAAGATTTTAGCTTAATGTCTTGGATTTCTTATATAATACAATCAATTTTTAAGTCCTAGCTAACAAATGTCTATTTCCTAGGAGGTTTCACTTCAGTAGGCCTGTTCTATTACTAATTACATCTGATTATTCACTTATAGATGGCTCTCAAATACAGTTTTTTAATACTAAATATCATATGAACAGTCCCAATAGAGTCTTTGCTTCACTTTGAAACTTCACAAGCCAGGTTTCAGTTGTCTGAATTTCTCCCATATTGTCTTCCAAGCTCCTATTATAGTATCAGTAAATTTTCCAGCTCAAGATTCAAAGCACTTTTATAATTTTCCCTCAAAGCAACATGGACAGTTCCACCATAGCCACACCCATATCCTGGTACCAAATTCTGTTCTGGTTCCATTATTTTAAGAAAGACACTGATGACTAATATTATAAATTGCAGCTGAAATTAATAGTCTTCAGAATTAGTGAGAATAACTCTTAGGTAGATTAAATTTACATGTGTCTCTGTGTTTGTATGTGTACATATTGCATTTTTAACTCTTTTCCTAGTATTCCTCATGGTGTCAGCATTAAAAAAATAAGGTCTTCCTTAAACTAACCAATTGAAGATTAGGCCTTACTTTGGTCATAGAAACTAATTGCAAATTATAACCATTTGTGAGATTTCTATTGACCTAGTCTACAACAGAGATTTTGTTTTGATTTCTTCCTTTCCTCTCCTTTTAGTTTGACTAAAGTTACTGCAAATGTACCATTGGTTACTACATAAAGAAACCTACCTACGAATGGCCCCAAACCTGGCACCTATATTCATATAATGTCTGAGAAAACCTCTAGTCTAAATAGATCAAAGATGTCAACATAAAGCCATCCACAATGAACCTTACAGAAGAGAAAGTGGGAAGTACACTTGAATGCATTGGCACAGGGAACCACTTCCTGAATAGAACCCCAGAGGCACAGACCCTGAGAGAAACAATTAATAAATGGGACCTCCTGAAACTGAAAGTCTTCTGTAAAGCAAAGGACATAGTCAACAAGACAAAACAACAGCCTACAGAATGGGAAAAGATCTTCCCTAACTCCACATCATAAAGAAGTCTGATCTCCGAAATATACAAAGAACTCAAGAAATTGGTCATCAAAAAAAAACCAAACAAACATATAATCCAATTAAAAATGGAGTACAGACCTAAACAGAGAACTCTCAACAGAGGANAATTAATAAATGGGACCTCCTGAAACTGAAAGTCTTCTGTAAAGCAAAGGACATAGTCAACAAGACAAAACAACAGCCTACAGAATGGGAAAAGATCTTCCCTAACTCCACATCATAAAGAAGTCTGATCTCCGAAATATACAAAGAACTCAAGAAATTGGTCATCAAAAAAAAACCAAACAAACATATAATCCAATTAAAAATGGAGTACAGACCTAAACAGAGAACTCTCAACAGAGGAATCTAAATTGGCTAAAAGACACTTAAGGAAATGTTCAACATCCTTAGTCATCAGAGAAATGCAAGTTAAAACAACTCTGAGATTCCATCTTACACCTGTAAGAATGGCCAAGATGAAAAACCCTGTTGACAATTTATACTGGAGAGGTTGTGGGATAAAAGGAACACTTCATTATTGCTGGTGGAAATGCAAGCTGATACAGCCCCTTTGAATGTCAGTGTGGTGATTTCTCAGAAAATTAGGAAATAACCTTCTTCAAGACCCGGCAATACCATTTTTGAGTATATATCCAAAGGATGCTTGATCGTATAACAAGAACATGTGCTCAACTATGTTCAGAGCAGCATTGTTTGTCATAGCCAGAACCTGGAAACAACCTAAATGCCCCTTCAATGAAGGATGGGTAAGCAGATCTTGTCTTTTTCTACTTCTCATGTGATCAGATCTATGTGAGTCTCTCTAAATGTCCTCATTGTTGTCTAAGTTCTCTGGGATTGTAGTTTGTAGGCTGGTTTTCTTTGCTTTGTTTAAAAACCACCTATGAGTGAGTACATGTGATAATTGT
>LOEQ01002057.1:211290-222667 GCA_001685075.1 Bramus lutescens | reverse complement strand
GGCAGCAGCATGAAGCTCCGCCCCAAGATGGACGTGGGTTAGAATCTTCCGGGTTATAAGCTAGCCGTGCTGGAGCCGGGCGGGACGAAAAGCAGGCCTGCGTTCCCCAATCACAACAATAATTTTTTAAATGTATTTTCTTTTTCATTATAATTTATTTCCCTCATACATATACATGACCTTTATTTTATCAAAACTACATATATAGTGCATACAGAAATATCATGACTTTGTAATACTTCTCTAAAAACTGTTTCTATATTTTCTTTCAGATTGAACATTAAACAGCATTTAAAAAAATATATAACTCAAACTAAATAGCCCACATTTTTTTTCTGAAAATTCAAAGTTCACAAGAGAGTTTTGTTTCACATGTGTTTAATCATTTAAGCTCTACTCTATGTAATTTTATGTACCATAATGTTAACATTTCTAGCACAACTCATTAAAGCTATATGAAAGGAAAACCATTCTTCAGAGTGAGAGGTACCTTATTTCTGTTAAGCAAATTGTACATGATGGTCTTCAGTCTCCCTATAAAGTGTGTTCCATATTTCCATGAACTATAAAAACACCTTCTATTCCCATACTTATAATATTAATGATATCTTTTAAATACTGCTGGGAAGTGTAAATGTACCAAACCTCTCAGAAGACTCATATAATATGCAAAATAAATTATTATGCCACGTCAGTTAGTGAATATTAAGTCAGATTCTTTAGCTGCTTGGCCCATCAGTTTATTTCACTCAGCTGAATAGTCTAATAATATTTTCATTAAATATTTATTTGGACAATCAAACACAGCAAATGAAGAGCGTATCCTCTGACATTCACGACGGTTTCCCAGCTGATATTGGCAGTTCATTATGCTGGCAGGGCTCATTTGCTATGGCTGAGAATGATGTTTTCCATTAGCTTTAAGTGTCATATGCCCACCATTAGAATAGACTGTCCATCATTCTTTCTAACCTTTAAATTTTATTCCTTCATTGAGAAGGTACTGACGGTAGAATATTAAATGCATTTAAACATTAAGGTCACAGACTGCTAATTCAGGTAAGAAAATTATTTAATGCTACATTTTTTCTTTAGAAAATTATTTTATTTCTTGAAATTATAATATAATTATACCATTTCCTCTTTCCTTTTCTCTATCCAAACCCTCCCATATACTCTCCCTTTAAATACATGGGAAAAGTAATCTTTGGTCTTATATGTTTTATATAATCCCATTCACAGAACTGAATTTGTATCCTATTAATTAAAGATTAATCCCATTTTCACTTTAGGTTCATTGTGAATTTTAAAAATACATTTCTTTGAAAATCTTATAGATACATATGTTTTATTTTAATCATATATATCTTCCATTTTCCCCTCCAGCCTTTCCCAGGTCTACACCCATAACCATATATAAATTCTTTGATGCTGTAATTCAAGACAGCATGGTATTTCTGACTTGATTATAATTAATTTGAAATCCTAAACATCTGCAAAACCATTTCTATGCTTTAAATATTTGTACCATCTTTAAAGCTTACTAGATTCAGAACCATTATATACTATCTATCTATAGTTTAGTTATGGAAAGCAAATTCAATTACATAATTTTAAGCAAATCCATGCCTTGTATACTGGCCACTTTGAGTATTAGCTCTATTTTAAACTTGAGAAAGAAATGAATAACTTTTGATTCTCTTATGAAATTCTATCAAAAGTTTATAACTATTGCTATAAACTTGTAAATAACATATTATTGATTTTATTTAAATGGAATAAAATAGTAATTTATTTCCATTCCCTGTGATGGATAAACTTAGGACTGAGCACTGTTAAGGTAACCCAAGCCCAGCTCAAGGCCATTTGTAGAACTCTCCCCTCACTCCAGGTTTCAGTTTGTTGACAGAAGAATTGTCCAAATCTATTTAACTTTAATAGCTAGAGTCTTCAGCAACTATTTTTGCAACAGATTTAGTCAAGAGGCTTTATCAAAATCAGAAATTCTTAGTTATAGATCATCAAGCCTTTCATTTACAGTAGCCAGTCAACATCCTGTGATTCTTTCTTGTGTTGTAGAGACCTGGCTTGTCATCCCCACTTCTCTGAGAGATGCCAGACCTAACATCAAGCTCAGTTCTTGTGAAACCTCTTTATCATCATACTGCCAACTCTTCCTCCATATGCAATAATGATCTCAGTACTTTCCTATCAACATAGTATAATATCCTCAATAAGTCATGCTCTTGGAACAGCTTTAATGAATGTGAAATTTGTTAGTCAAACAAGGATATTTGAGAAAGAAGTTATTAATATTTATGAGAAGATGACAGGTATCCTTGGTATATCAGATTAGACTCCTGAGGAAATGACCCTTATTTGTATTAAAGTGATTTATGTACATGTCTTCCCTGAAATATCTTAGGATAGAACAGAAAAGCATAAAAAAGAATGAAGCCAAGCAAGATTGCCCCTTCCAGCCAAATCTAGCAAGAGCATGACTGTTATGAAATACAAGACTACTAGACAAGGATATCCTTATTACATATATATCCTTATTATATACATATACATAGTGCAGCATATGCAAATATCTTCCAAACATTACAATGGAGCATACTTACTCTAGAAAAACTTTGGATGTCCTACTTGTATTTTCTAAGTTTGCCACTTTAGTCAAAAGCATTTCTCTTCAGAGAAGCCACGCCTAAGACGTTAGGGAGGAGGAAAGACAAGAGTATTTTGTTAGTTTTATTTCTAATTTTTGTTTTGATCATGTTTTTCACCTCCCCTGACTCATCTTGGATCTTCCCTATCTTCCAACTTCCCTAACTTCATCTTGTTTCTTTCTCTCCATAAATAAACAAAAATAAAGACAAACAAACAAGTTTAAAAAATCCAAAACAAAATGAAACAGAATCCCACCAAAACAAACAAACCAAAAACCAAAAGACCCATGGAGGCCATTTTTTGCGCATCAACTACTTCTGGGCACCCAGTGACACTCCTTTGAATGAACTGAATTTTCCTTTGCTACAGGAATTGATATTACAAATTAGTTAGAGGTGGGATTTGTGTCTATTTCCTCCTGTTAGTGATGCTATCTTGTCTGGATTGAACCTCTGCAGCTATGGCACATGTAAACACAATCTCTTGAAGTTATGTATGCATCAATATTTGTTTCTTGAAGCCCCTTGTTGTCATTCACTTTTTCTGGCTCTTAGTATTTTCACCTCCTCTTCCACATAGATACTTGAGATGTGAGGTAAGGGGTTTGATGAATGCATCCTATTTAAGAATGAGTTCTCAGAATTCTCTCACACTCTGCATATTGTCAAGTTGTTAGTGTCTGTCTACTGCAAGATGAAGTTTTACTGTTGAGGGCTGAGTGAGGCACTGGTCTACTGATACAGCAATTTATCTTTAGAATTCATTAAGACTCATTCTCTCGCTATATTACTTTAGAAAAATAGTATTATGTTTTCCATAGACCCATGATCAATATAGCCTCAAGTTCCTGGATACATTAGTAGTGTCAAGTGTGGGTCACATGTCATAGAATGGACCTATATACAATCAAATGGTGATTATTCCCATAATATTTGTGTAAATATTGTAAAAATGCATTTTACAAGAAGGTTGATGTTGTAGGCTTAACAGTGTAATTATTGTTTGTTTGTTTGTTTGTTTGTTTTACTCTTTGAGGACCTGCCACCCACCTCCCAAATAAATACAAGGAGACTTCTTATATATGTCTGGTCTTAGCTTGTCTTGTTTCTCACCAGCATTTTCTAACTTGAATTATCTCATTTCTCTTTAACTATGCTTTGTCTCTGAGATTTTTGCCTTTCTTTATATGTCTCTCTTTCCTTCTTACTCTGTGGCTGTGTGGCCAGGTGACTGTCCCTGGTGTCGTTCTCTACGTTACCTTTTCTCTATTTTCCCTCTTCTTCCTCATCTTCTCTAGATTTCTCCTCTTATTTATTCAGTCTGTATGCCAGTCTCACCTATTTCCCTCTCTTTCCAAACTACTGACCATTTAGCTTTTTATTGGACCAATCAGGTGTTTCAGACAGGCAAAGTAACACAGCTTCACAGAGTTAAATAAACACAACATAAGAGAATGCAACACATCTGTACATCATTAAAAAATGTTTCACAGTATAAAGTAATATAACCCATTTTAAGATAATATTCCTCAGCAGAATATTTTATAACTGGGTGATACCGATGATTATTTTCTCTTTTGGTAGCATGCAAAGTACCTTCTTGTACCATGAGTCCTCATTAGAAGTGACGCTTCTAGCTGGGTCTTGTTCACATTAAGTTACATAGGAAGCTGTGTCTTCAACAATAATGCCTTACCGTCAGGTTTTAGAGAATAACTACTAGCTTCTGCAGTAGCCTATAATGTTTGAGAGGGGCTTAGCAAACCCCATTGGATTTGTATCCCATTCCTGCCCCTGTGTTGTAAGTCGTGGCCTGAAATTCTAATTGAGGCAATGTATTCTCCATTATATTGTGACTCCATCTAAATAACTTCTATATATGTAAATATTTTAGGAGATATCTGAAGCAGTAGGTTTCAATTTAATTTTTCAAAAGGCCTTTACTAAATCATTGGTTCAGAACAGCTCCAAAAGAACACAGATTTGGAGACACTTCCATCTTTCTGTATTCAGCTAAAGTGGGTCATAGGAGTTTGAGAGCTGTCATCCCACCATCAGACACAAGAGCTAGCAATTTGGGTAAAAATCACACTGGAAGGTGTATACAGAACTGACTCAAAGATCTGCAGAGCTTCACGCAGCTCACTGACAGCACCTGTTACACTCTCATTGTCCTAGGAAACCTGAGATGTATGCTGTGCTAACAATGGCTAGCATCCGTGGTTTAGTCTTGAAATAACTTCTGATACAAAAAGGAAGAAAGGCATTTTTAAATTGGAGATTTATGGGATTCTTCAAAAAACTAGAGAAAAAAAAGCCAAAGAGATATCCTCCATACACGCACAATTTTGTGTTACTACAGATATAAAAAACATTGTATGCTATAAACGATTTTAACATATTGGAAGTTACATGTTCATGAATAAAAGTTCTTTGCTTTTGAAACAACTATTACTTTTAATCATATATAATTCTTCTGGAAGTAAATGAAACACACCTGAATTCCACTCACCATTTCCTGAAGATGAGACCATAGAGAAGGCAATAGTTCTGCTAGCTCAAGAGGGAAAAATCCCTCTGGGGAAGAGAGGCAACTTGGAGAGGAAGAGAGAAAACTTTATTTTGTGTTTCTTTGGCAATTCCATATCCTGAATTTACTGTAGGTACATCCTAGGTAATTAAGATGCTAATTACTATTGGTATTTTCCTATTACCCTAAGGGCTTTCACAGTCAAATTTTTTAGAGTTAACTACAGATTTCTGACTCTTTTTTTTCCTGGTTTTTATTTTTTTTATTAAAAATTTCCACCTCCTCCCCTCCTCCCATCCCCCCAATTCCCNTGGGCAGTCCAAGGTCCTCCCCCCTCCATCCAGTTCTTAGAAGGTGAGCATCCAGCGAGTTTTCTGACTCTTATGGTGAGTAAAGAAATAGCAAGAGGAAGTTTGCTCTCGGTCCTACAAGAATCTTTTCTTATAAGACACGATATTAATTATCTAAAAGTGTAATTGACAGTATGGATTCTACCATGAAGGACTGCCACTGTGATCTATTTGCAGCGATCAATCCATTAATATGTGACTATGTTTATGATGAAATAGCGCATGAAATAGCTAAAAGAAAAGTCACTAGATTGACAACTGGGAGAAATTGCCTTCTAGTGCTTCCCAGCCCAAATAGTAACACTTCCTTTTTTTCAGGAAAAGTGAAAAGTAACTTTATTTCAAGAACTCTGACTAGAAGATGCACTCCTGGTAAGCTGTAGGCGGTACATTTTTCTAGCTTCTAGTCAGAGAGGCAAAGAAATGTCAGTCATGTCAGAGAATTAAATGGTCTGGTACAGAAAAAATATGTCACAAATTGTTTGTGGAGCATAAAAATATGCCTTGTCCTACACTCACTTATTTGGTTGCATCCCTGTTTTTTTTTTGTTTGTTTGTTTGTTTGTTTTTGTTTTGCTTTTACACTGTCCTACCTAAGGCCATCTTGATATGTCCCTTTTCCCCTCACCTCTCCTTTCTACAGTGTATCATAAAAGTACACAGCACCAGAGAGTATCAACACTCTGTCTACTCTCTTCCCTTCACTTGTGATAAAATGCTTCATCATACTAGACTACAATCACCGAAAATCATCCTCCCTTCAATTGGCAGAGAGCTACTTATCCTTTAACGCTTTGCTCAGTAAATCCTCTTCAGAAAGCCTTCTCTACTCTTTTCCAAGTTTGCCTGGGTGCATTTCATCAACTCTCCTACAAAAATCACAATGACAAAATGGTTTAGAAAACCTACCTATGTGTCACATTCCCTAGAGATATTTAGAGTGAGAATGAGGCACTGATTTATTTGCATTCTATAATTTTATGAGACTTCTTAGGACTTATAAAATGATGTTGAAAATAGTTGGTTGAATGAATGAATTGCTGAATGAGTAAATCAACAAACACATAGGAGAACAAGTGAAAGATTGATCTCTAGATGACCACTGCAGCTACAGCTTGGAGTTAATGATCATGAGAAGACAAAACCATTAGTTTCATTTAAAATCATGGTCTATTTCATTCTTCATTAATTTATAAGTATGGAAGCCTGTAACATACTGATGAGCTTATCAATTTATGACAAAAAGAATTGAAGTTATAGCTAAATCAATACAGGAAATTAATTGTAGAGGTGTTGTAAGGCTGCGATTAAAAATCATAATTAGGTTTAGGTTACATTTTAAACCATTGTTTTGCATAATCGTGTGTATGTTGTGTGTGTGGGCATGTTTGTATGAAGGTACATGCACGTGTGTATATATGTGTGCATGTGTGTGTACATGTGTGTGTTACCACTGAATAGGAAAAATGAGTAGAGTAGTTTTACAGAGAATAAAATGATTCATGTTTATTCATCACACATCACCTTTGACCTTCATTTCTAAAACAGAGAAAGGTTAACTTTGCTTCCTCAGCCTTAACATTAAAGAAAATAATTGATTAGCTCTTATAAAATCAATAAACAAAACCATTTACAGTATGAGACAAAATGCAAACACTGTTGTCTTAAAATTTTAATTTCCCACTTGCAGGAAAGCATATTCAGTATGATCAAGAGAAATTAAGAACTGGATTAAGACCAAATAGCTTAGAACATTCTTCTACTTATCAATGACTGTGTCTATCATCAAAGCATTTGATATTTACCCTTTCTTACTGTTTAATTACAATATGGAAATTATTGTTCCATATACATTCTTTGAAGCTCATTAGACAAAACTTTGATACTAAAATAATACATCTCATCTTTAATATAATTTATGAACATGAAATAAGTAATCTATTAAAGTGGCTATTTAAAATTTATAGCTCCCTTGAAAGAGATTGTGCCTAAAATTTCTACTTAGTGACATAGAACCTCCTTTTCTAATCATTATGCTTCTCAAGTAAAGCAACACATCACATCTTCCAAGTTATCACCTATCTGCAACTTAAGAGGGCAAGCATGCTAAAACCTGGTGGAAGGATTTGAAGCAGAAGTCATGGAGAAATCCTAATCACTAGCTTGATGTTCATGACTTGCTCAGCCTGCTTGCATATACACCCTAGAACCATCTTCCCAGGGGTAGAATCACCCATAACGGATTAGACTCTCCCACATAACCACTAATTAAGGTTGCCTAAAGGCCATCTTGGTGAGGAATTGTTTCAGCCACATTTCCTCTTCCCTGTGACTCAAGATTGTGTCAAGTTGACCTAAAAATCACCAAAATACCATAAATTCATGGCAGTAAGGAGTAGGGATATAACCTTTCATACTTCTAATCCACTAAGAGGAGAATCCTAGGAAACATTCTGCAGTTGGTTTCATAGGCTGAGATGAAATTATTCTACTCACAGAGGATTTTCCTACCAGTTTATTACAATAGATATAGAGCTGACACCCTCACAGAGGATAGAATAAATACAGCACCTGAGAATTTTCTCTTGAACAATATCCCAATGTGGTAAAATTAAATTATTCATTTCCCAGAAGGAAGTTAATTGCAAATCTTTTATTTTGCTCAAGTGTGTATCATACAGACAAATGCCATTTCAACTGTTTGAAGGTCTTGTAGGTACAGCCTATTGACAAGATACAAAAATTACATAAAGAGACAACCAGTACAGTCATTTCTTTTTTTTTTCAACTTGCAGGAAAAAGGAATAGGATTCTGAGGCCTTGCTGCATTTGTAATACTATCAGACACCAGTACCACTAACTCCTCTTCTGACCCCTTACACACCTCAGACAGCTGTGGCATGGGTCTTCAGATCTGGTACACATAAAATTTTTCTCTTCTCTCTGCAGGGAACTCCAAGGCATGCAAGCCTAGCAGTCTCGCACTTCCCATTCATTCTGATTTCTCATCCCAGAAATTTTAAGCTCAGGGGTAAAAGAAAAAGCCGAGGGTAATTGATGGAAAAATATCTAACCCTTCTGCTACGTGGGATCAATGGAAATATCAAGCAAGAAGTTTCCATCTACCTACATCTCAAAATATTTGCCTCACATACTTATTCAATTTTTTCTTTTCTGCTGCAGCAAAGTTATCTTTATTCAGATAGCTATGCCCATGGGAGACAAATACGTCACTGAAATTGAGAACATTGACATTCTCTTAGACTCCAGGTGCTTCTGAAATTGTGGGTTAAATTTCTTAGAACACGAATAAAAAACATGGTACAGTTCTCAAAATTCAGAAAATATTCTACACATGAAACTTTTACTGCTTTACTATTACTCTAAAATTGGGATTACAATTATTTTGAGTACAATTATTATTCCTCCTAAAAAAATGAAACCTTAAAGCTTACTTGGCCCACTTATTTACAAAGGTGCTTTATTTCCAAAGTCACCTTATAATTGTTCCCAATCTCTTCAAAGAGATTTTCATTCCCTTACTCTTATTCATATAATCATCCATACAATCAATACTCAGCTAGATAGGAGACACTTTGTTAAAGAAAGAAAATAAAATAAGAAGCTTATTAACTGAGATCTGCCCACACAGAACTGCATTCTAATAACAGACAAAGATATTATGCAAGTAATTTCCCAAATGTGAAACTGTAATCATTTCATGATGGAAAGGAAGAACCGCCAGTGGGTNGGTACATTGGATAGAAAGGTGAAGAATGGATATACCATTTGATCTGAACTCTGAAGATGCCTTCAGTCTCCTACTTTAGGAAGAAGACAAATGAAAAGGGAAAAAAAATAATGCTCTTGAGTACTATCATGTGCACAGCCCCTGAGATAGAATAAAAGATAAGTTAGCAGCTTGTTTACAAGTGCAACAGAGTGAGCATGAAAGGAGCACAACAGGAGATGAAGGTGAACAGACGATACAGTGAGTCTGCCGCATCCCACAGACTGTANGGTACATTGGATAGAAAGGTGAAGAATGGATATACCATTTGATCTGAACTCTGAAGATGCCTTCAGTCTCCTACTTTAGGAAGAAGACAAATGAAAAGGGAAAAAAAATAATGCTCTTGAGTACTATCATGTGCACAGCCCCTGAGATAGAATAAAAGATAAGTTAGCAGCTTGTTTACAAGTGCAACAGAGTGAGCATGAAAGGAGCACAACAGGAGATGAAGGTGAACAGACGATACAGTGAGTCTGCCGCATCCCACAGACTGTATCCGGGACCTTAGCTTGGGGTGCATAGTGCTATTCAGGGACAAAAACAGAAGAGTTCCCTGACCATGAAGGCACAGGACCTGGTTGGAACACAGTGGAATTGGGTTGAACTGCGCTGAAATTGTTAACTGAACTCAGAAGCTGAGGTTTCATCAATCTGTGACATGGATTCATGGATGATACAGAATCAGGGAGATGGTAGATTGCAGAAATATTAAGAAAGTGAAGACAAGATCACTGGTCATGGATGTATGTAAGAGATGCCACGATATAGAGATGTTAAGGATGACTACCAGATTTCTAATCTAGCATCTGCTGAAGTGTGAGAAGAACAAGAGATTGCTGTTCCATTCAGAACTTGTCCAGTTCTTGCTAGGAAAGCAGTCCCCACTCTAATAGATGCTAGTGGTTCTGTAATCATGCCTTTGGTAGAAAAATTGCACGATTTGCTTTAATTTAGTTTCTTCTCCCCAACATACATGATTATATTACTAAAGAAGAGAAATAAGACATTCAATAGAGACACATAATTTTAACAATTTAAATTATCTGATGACATTTGCTATATTTTGGAAGAAAATAAAATATAGTTACATAAATTTAGGGAAATCATTACTACATCTCAAATAGTATTTCTTTGGCTACAACCAAAGTATAATATTAAAAGGCCTATTCGTGCTTCTCTTGAAGACAGTGTCCACTATAGTGGCAAGAGTTGTAATTCACCATTTACTTCTGCAAATAAAATCCCTTCAGAGGAATAGAAAATGTTCATACCTATGCCTATAAACTTATTTTTATGGTTCAAATTTATATCAGTATATTATTCTAACTCAACCACATACCACACATGTAAAAGACCACACCCAATTGCATGTCAGTGGTTACAAAGTCACAGCAGATCCTGAATTACAGTTAATTATAGCCTGACACCCAACATCATAATCTATTCCAAATTACATATTTGAAAAAAACAACAAAGATAGATTTTCTTAGGAAATGGTGAGCATTAGTGATTCTTTCAAAGTATGTAAAGGTAAACGACTAGTAATTCTGTTTTAAAGATACATAAATCCATATTCTATGTGTATTCTTCAAAGCATAAACTGAGATCTCCAAGTGGCAGAAAGCATCCTTCTTTCCTTTATGACCAGCAGTTAAATTATAACATTATCATTTTCATTGAACACATCTGACATTTATAAGGGGTTGTGAAAAGAAATTATATAATTTTGTTGCTTTCAAAAAGACAAACTCACTATAAAACCCCATGCTCTTTGTTTTCAAAGCAGGATAGTTTCTGTTTCCACATGAGAATAAAATGAAGGACCACAAGCTTTGTAAATCAATTTTTCAGAAATCATGAAAACCAAGTTGCTGTGCCTTAGTTACATTTGTCTTGGAAACAGAATACCATGAGTAAAGCAACACATAAAGGAAATCTTTAATTAGACTGTTTCAGATGTAGTGATAGGGAGCAGGCTGGCCTGCTTTTCATCCCGCCCGGCTCCCACATGGCTAGCTTATACCCCGAAATAACA
>LOEQ01002057.1:199953-210299 GCA_001685075.1 Bramus lutescens | reverse complement strand
TACAGTATCAAGATTCTCTGTGTATTTTCCATCTTTGTGCGGCTTTATTTTAAGTAAGTAAGAAGCTATCCTGGCCCATGAATCTTTGCCTCAAAAGAAAAGCCTGAAAGTTAATATGGAGAAATATATTAAGGAAAACAGCAACTAAAACAGGAAATAGGTTTACTGATATAAAACAGAACATATTTTTTAATTATTAAACATATTTTGACACTTTATGTAAATAATTCCAAATGAACTATTAAAACTATTCAGAATAATATCAAATTTCCAGAGGTCACATACATACAAATACCCTTATCTAGAGAAAAACAGAAATTAATGAATCTGTAATAAGTGGCTACTTCAAAACACTGATTACAAAACAGTAAGCATATTGATTATTTCAATCTTACTATTGGGAATAATTTAAGTAACATATGAAGAATTGTGCTAGGAAAATTATGAAATATTCTTAATTGTAGACAATTTGTACCTTGATCTTACATCTCTCATAGTTTCAACAATGGATGTAAATTTTAGAGTTTCTGATCATATTACATTTGACATAGAAATCAATGACTAAAAGATAACATTTTCAAATGCAAAAATCTCTTCCACATTGATTGGTCTTAAATGTGAAGCATATAACTTTAACAGGTTTGAAAGTAAAATATAAATTACATTTTATTCAGTAAATTAAAATAGAGTATTTTTAACACAAAATATAACAAAACAACTTTAATTTAAAATATAGACATGCTTATAAATAATGAAGTAAAATGTATACAGCACAAAAGTACAAAGAAGAAGCTGTGTAAACTTTAAAAAGAAGTTTCCCAGAAGTGAAATTAAACATTCAATAACTAAGAGAGAATGTTTCCTTAAAGTCTAAGAACTACTGCTTAGGATTTCAACAATGATCACTGTCACAAGTGAGGCCATAGAGACTTCACTTACACACACACTTGCACACACCCACACACACACACAAGATTTGAAAAAGAACTTTACATTTTTCTAATAAACTGCAAATAAACAGGGAAGTAACTATAAAATCATTGTAAACACAATGGAAAAGTCCTGAATAAGTGTTTTTGTTATATTCATGATTGAGTTCTATAATGTTGAGAGTAATTATATATAACTCAAAATCAAAGGTCACTAATGAAAATGACATTAATAAAAAATAAGCCAAATTGCACATGTGATTTGATTAAAGGTCAACTATAATCACTTGAGATTTATCATTGATAAGAAATGAACTATGCACCAATTACTTAAGTTATAGCTAATTAAATCATCAACAGATTTATTCCCATTGATTTAAAGACCAAATATACTATAACAAACAGGAAAGTTAATTCTTAAGGGTGTGCTTTGAATAAGACAGACTTTCAGGGCACCATGGAAGTATGTTCTTTTTGAGTTCAATTATTATTTTTTATTATTAACATAATTATTTTAATCCATAATTCTATGTTATGAAAAGACTTGTCAAACTCTGCAAATAGATGATAATTCAATAACAACAACTTTGAAATATTTAAATTATCCCCCCAAATTTATGGTCTTTGGAACATTATGAGGAGGCCTAAACAGAAGACCCATGTTTATACATCTTCAGTATTCAGTCTATAATTTTTCCCAAATTATAAAGACCCTGTCCAAATAAAATATTTCTGTACAATTATAATGCTGCTTAGAATTCCTAATACCGTCAGAAAAATTTGGTTTCTGTCATATGTCTAACATTCTAGAGTCTAAATATTCTTACATATAAAATAAGTGTATTTGTATACAGATACACACATTCTCTGGAATCATGTGATTTAATTTATTTCAGGAATATTTTAGGTGAAATTTTGCCTTTTATGTTAATATATCTTCATCTTTGCAACTTTAATACCAATTTTTATATGCCACTGCTAGACACACTTAATTCATTCCAATTATGTAGTACATATGTGCCAAACATATAAATCATCCGACACTTATCTCCCCTTCACTTGACATCTTTATTTGAAAATGGCTACTGCTAAAATTCTTCATTTTGATTTATATTCAGAGAAAAGACATTTTTAGTGAACTGAAGTTAGAGTTCTAATAAGTGAAGCTGTAGCTAAAAATTTGAGACCACTTCTTTCCTTCTCCCATGACAGAAAAGTTAATTTGTGATCACACAGTGGTTAGCAGAGTTCTAAAAGACAGATTCACTTGAAACAGTTTAAACACAAGTTTAACTATCAGATTCTTTCCCACACACCAGTTCCTGAATAAACACTCAGAGGTTTATATAAATTATAAAAGTTTGGCCAATGACTCTGACTTATCACTAACTAGCTCTTATGTTTAAATTAACTAAATTCTATTACTTTTTATTTTATAATGAGGTTTGTGGCCTATTACCTCACATCTTGCTTCTCTGGCCACTGCTGATGTCTTCCTTGACTTTGCCTTCTTTCTTGCTGCATATGAGTTTTTCACCTAGGTATATATATGGCCCTGCCATAGGCCAAAGCAGCTTCCTTATTAACCAGTGATAATAAAATATACAGCAAAGAAAAGGGCGTCCCACATAATCTCCCCTTTTCTATATAATTGAATGTAGAGCTCAATAAAAATCAATAAAAAAGAAAAGTTAAAAAGGAAGTTTTAACTTTAACATTGTAAAATTATATATATCAAAACAGGTATTAAACAAGAATTGCAGTTGCAAAATTTAGTCTGTTTGTATTAGCAAAATTAACTCTATCATATATTTTATCTTTGTGAGTTTAAAGTTTCACATCTAGTTTATCATTTTCATAATTATGGAGAACTTTAATTTTAACTATCTAGTATCAGTTCCATCAAAGACCCCAGAAAGGCATAATATTACCTGAGAAAACAGGAAGTGCATTGTAAGCAACTTCCCAATTTTAGAAATGACAGAGACATCTGGCTTCTTGGAGAGTCACCCAAAGTCCTTCTGTAATTTTGGGAAGTCGATCTTCAGTCTATGAACCTAGAGTGTTTGGCTGACTTCTCAGTGAAGCAGGAGAATTGAGACTGCCTCACTCATATTGACAATTTGTTAGTCATTTTCTTCTATGTCCTACAGAATGTCTGGCAGATTCCTCTAAGAATCAGGATTCCTGAAGGCCTGACCTATCTTGTTTTGTCATGTTCCACACTCATTTTCCTGTGCATCCTGCATGTTCAGTTTATAAAGCATATTGTAAAGTAGTTGAGGCAAGAGCAGATTCTTGGCCAGATGCCTAGTCTCACAACATTGAAGACAAACTCCATAAGTAGTTTCTTCAATGTTCACCATCCTTTTGAAGTAATTGGTGCTGCCAGGAGTAGATGTGTCTCACTCTCAAGAAAAGTCTAAGTTCTTAAAACATTTTAAATGGCATATTCCATAGGTCTTTGAGGCGTTTGGAGATTACCTATCCATCTGAAATATATCTCTGTATATCTAGAAAACCTAATATGACTATAATTTCGACTATTATAAATGTCTTTTAATTTGTATTTCTTAACTATACATTTTTAAATGATAAGCAAAGATATAATACCTTAAAAAGAGTAGACATATACACATAGTATAACAAAATTGACCTTAAATTTGTATCGATATAGAAAAATCTTTTAAACAAAGAATAGAAACATATGGAATGTAACAAAATTAACTTAAATCCATCCTGTGTAAAAGATCTGAGATCAATAGTTGTCCTTTTTCTTATATTCTTATATTTTCCTAAATATAACAAATATCAATAATCTACCACATAACCAAAGACCATCCATACTCCCCACACTTTTGAGAATATAGACATTGTTTCCTCCAAATTTCTTCCTGCTGTCTGTGGGTGAACTATCTTTAGTGTCCTGACAAAATTTTGAGATAATGACCAAGTTCTGGGAGAACCAGTGGTAACCTTTGTTGATAGATATCACCCGTGAAGTGTGTGGAGGTCTCCACTGATCAAAGCCGTTCCATCTTTCCTGGGATGAATACATAACCTCTTGTTTCCTGTGGAAACAAAAGCAAAACTGCTTCTTCAAACAATGCATCTTTTAAGTTTTACTTTACAATTTCTTTACTTCTATTTTAAAGTTAAGACAGTTTAAAAATACTTAGGTTGTAATATTCTGTCAGTCTTTATTTTAACACCATGTCTCTCGGCAGCTGTCTCTTCTCCATCAGCCATTAAAAATTCAAAATCTACGTAATACTATATAGGAGACAGACTCCCTGTATATTTTCCGTCTTTACGTGGCTTTTTTATATTATTTTTGCTGCCCCTTTAAAGGCTTTGTAAAATTCATTTCTTTTTATAACTGTCGGTACTTTTTTTCCTCTCTCTTCCAAGCCTTCATGCATTTTTAAACATGCTGTGACCCATTTAGAGGGTTTTTTTTTTGGTCTGAATCTCTCTTTATTGCATATCTGTAATTATTTCTTTGATCACTGTTTTAAACAGGTAATCTGGCTTAACTAGGACCAAACCGACCACTTTGGCTGTTAGTTTTGGCCACTAGAGTTTCAACATGACAGAGGTAGTAACAGGTTTCACGCCACCACTATCCATCAAGTAGTGAGCAGCTGGCCCACATATTCTTTCTGTCTTTATGAACAAAGGCTAAAATGTCACACAGCTCATAGCTGATTGTCCTTTCTATAGTGAGGCTTGTGTGAGGCTGCAGAAACCCGCCATGATACTTTGTTCTTGGCATTTGGTGGCCAGCTGCATCTTGCACTCATTTGTTGGGAGTTGTGTTCCTGCACTGCTGCTGGCATGAGACTGTGAGACTAGGAAGCCCAGTGCAGCTCAGTTTCTGTGCATTTAGACCCTTTTGTTAAAGCTTTCTCAGGTCCTGTGGAAATTCAAGAACCTCACATTGGTACTCCATTTGTAAGTGAACATTTCCTGTCTGGCAGTTCCCAAATAAAGAGTCAGAGGCTTATATTAATTATAAAAGCTTGACCAATATCTCATGCTTATTATTAACTAGCTCTTACTTTTAAATTATCCCATTTCGATTGCTTTATATTTGACCTCACCTCTTGCTTCTCTAGCTGATGCTGGCATTTCTCTCTGCTCCCATCATCTTTCTCCTTGTTTTCAGTTTGGCTTTCCCACATAGATAAATTCTGCCCTGCCAAAGGTCAAGGGAGCATTTTTATTAATCAACGGTGGTAAAACGTATTCACAGCATACAGAGGGACATTCCACATCATCAAGTCAGTAACCCACTTGGGCTGTGATGTCTATAGAAGTGATGCAATCAATCTCCCTTTTCATGGAAGCATACCACCATAAAAAGATTTCCTTGACAAACTTTTACTAACAACTTCAACTCTAAAGAATGATTTTTTCAGATAATCTATTCATGCATCCATATATCCATTTAACCATTCATTCATCATTAGCAATTAATAGCATCCACTGTCAGAAGCAGGGTACAGTGAATGCATGATGCTTGTGCTTGGTATTTTCTGTACTCTAGTTCTTCATCTTGTACCTAGGCGATGGGTCCACCCTCAGGAGGAAGGTTAACTTCCATTCTCAATAAAAATGATCAGGATAATCCCCCACAGAAAAATCTACATGTTAACCTGGTCTAGATAATTACTCAAGGAGAATCCCATCACGTGTGATCCTAGATTTTTGTCAAGTTAAAAAAAAAAACTAAACAGTTGCTCACAGATAGGAGAAGACTTGAATATCTAGTTGGAGTCATAGCAATGGAGCATTATGCTGTCAGAAAAAATAATGATCTTTATCTACTGATGTAGAGGTTTATATTTCACTGTTAAGTGAAAATGGAAGCAGTTAAAGTTTATAAACTTACAGAGTATGGAGAAAACATCATACCAGGGAAAGAAATGACTAAATTGAACAATTATAAAAGCAGAAGCTAAAGAGAAAAGATTCTTTGCAAGTAGTGGCACTAGGGTAACACAAATTGATGGTCACTGGTATGTCAAATCTGACCTATGCAACGGTTGATCTCTGATATCTCATCCCCTTTATTTATATTTCCATGTAATCTTCACACACTTAAAATTGAAACAATCAAAGCTATCCAGGAAATGATAGTAATGATTTCCTGAGATCATGAGAAAAGAGAAAGAATTTGAGGACATGTTTCTCCTATAGAGCACATATTTAGTAGCAGTTAAATTTGAACTGTTTATTGGCAACTAGTTTTGTCGCTTTTCAAAATAATATGTATTACACCTTATAAAATCCCATTATACATTTAGATTGCTAATATAGCAGGCTCTTTTGGACTGTCAAGTCCCCAAATCCTGACACAGAGACTTATTATTATGAATGCTTGACCTTAGTTTAGGTTTGTTTCTGGCTAGCATTTTTATCTTAAATTAACTCATTTCTATTCATCTATGTGCTGCCCTGAGGCTTGTTTGCCTCGTCTATGTACCATACACTGCTTCCTTAATTCCTCTGTGTCTGTCTGTCTCTGCCTATCCCTTCCCTGCCCATCTCTTGACTGTTCAGCTTTTCACTACATGAATTGAATGCCCTAGGCAGGCGGGATGAAATAGTAACGCATTTTTATATAGCTAAACAAATGCAACACAGTTTTGCATAGCTAAACAATTATTCTTCAACACAAACAAATAAAACAGATCTTTACATAGTTAAACAAATATTCTGTTCCATAACATACTAGGATATAACTAATTTGTTAACTTGGTTTGGTAATAATGTCTTCTAATCCTAAATATTTTCTACTCTCTGTAGCTAAATAAGTATGAAGGAAAATAATATATGTTTACTATTTTAAATAAGGTAACAGTAAACTTTGTAAGATTAAAGTATATGCATTTATGGGGGAATGTGTTTATACAAAAAATAGTTAATTAATTTGAAACCATTTCAAATTTGCATTTGCTGAAATATTATAAAACTTACACTTCAGTGATAATTTATCTTTAAATTACAATTATTACACTTGTATGTTATTAATTGATAATAAACATGAATTATGCAAATAAAATTGTACAAATATAATGCTAAGGAGTACATAGAGGAAGGAAATAATGCTTTGAAATAAAATTACCTTTGTTTCTAAGAAAACACAAAGGTACTGGGACCTTTACTTTTATATAGTTTTATGAAAGTGGTTGCTGAATATTTGCATGTCTGTTTCACAGAATATATTCATCTAGGTTATGCAAGCATGTCCAGTGTGTTGATGACATCAACAATTTCTACAGAGGAATGTGCCACTGATTTTTGACCTTCTAATATCCTAAACTGTCAGAAATTTTATAAATGACCTTTAATACTGGAATTCATTTGCCATTTTGTGGCAACTTCCTATTTTCTTAGATTATGAAGGTCATATGTCTGGTTTAAATTTCTAAGAGAATAGGTGATTTATTTAAATAATTACATCTTCTAGGTTAACGGAAGCCTGTTGTGCAAAATTAAGTATCTCTGGAAAGATTACAAGAAGCTTGACAGTATTCACCTTTTCTTCCCAGACACTGCAGTTATGTGAAAATGATGTGAAAAGTTTTTAACGTTAAATAAAATTTAACACAAAGCCTTCTACATACATTTTAAAAATAAAAAGAGAGTATAAAATTATTTTACAAAATCCAAGTAAAAATTGCAATATTCCTTCACTTATATAATTCAGAGAAAACACATGAAGTAGTAAAAATTGAAAACACTAATAACTTTTATCTGATGAAATAATCTTAAAAATAATGATTAGTATCTGAGTTAGAAAGTTTCCTCTCATTCAAAATGTGATCAAAGAAGTTCACATTTGGCCTCAGGGAAATTATAATGGAAAGCATCCTGTCTTAGACCTCTATAAAGAGCATAGTATAAGTATGATGCAATCAGCACTAGATAGAACTTTAAGAACATAAACATATTTAGAAAAATCATGAAAGCGAGAATAAGGAGTAAGTTATGAAGAGTTTTCTTCTTCAAAGTTGGAATTCTATTCAAAATTTATAAGGGAGTTAAATGCTAAAATACACCACAGTCTCAATCAATGTTTTAATCCTGGTATCATTCATCTATCGTGGATCCTTGCTTTCTTTTGTGATACTCCTGTGTTGTAAGGGTAGGTGGTATAAAGACAAAAAGAGGACATATGGAAAGAGATGGAAAGACAAGAGGTGGAAGTAAGGGAGGGTGGAAAAGATGGAGAGGATAAAGGAAAGAAACTGAAGGAGTGAGAGAAGGAAATCCTGAAAATTATTTTTTCCCCCTGGAAAATCAAATTTTACTCTTGGTTTAGTCTGCATAATCTTGGATGTTTGCATATGTTTAGCTATATTAGAGAAGGAACTCATTAAGAAATCTACATAATAATCACTTTATGACAAATAAGCAAATCTCAGCAGTTGAGCAGGAGTTTTCCTCATCCTAAAGAGAATTGAATTCTTTCCCCTCAGATCACCAGTTCTTGTTACTCTCCAGGCATTTGTAGAAATTACATCACCTGCTTATGGACAGTTTAACTAGTCAATGAGCATCAGGAGCCACCTCTGCTGAGAGTTCAACACTGCAAATGTAGCCTGAATTTCCAGAGGCTCCTCAACATAGATTGAAGCCACTGTCATCTAAGTGACTGCTCCCTTCCCTCTTTCAGCTCCACCCTCTCCTGGTCCTCCATCCCTCTTTCTCAGAGGTTCTTCACATTGAGTGAAAGCTGAACTGTATCAGGCTTTTGCTCGGAATGGTTTCCTCAACTGAATCTTAGTATACTCCTACTGCTGTGTAGCCATGTGCTATTCTTAATAAAGACCTTTATGAGAAAGGTAAGTGTTATTCTATTGACAGATCTGTGCTATTTAATCTCAACTATGACAGCTTCATGGAACCAGGTTTCATCCATTTTCAGCACAGTGCAATCCAGCTTCTCAGTGTTCTTTGAAAACAGAATTCACAACCAAAGTCCACATGGATGAATGTGATGAACTAGATGAAGCTGTGATTCCCTTCCTTGTAGCTTCCTTCCACCCATCCTCTTGCTTTCAATTTTGCTCTTGAATACCTTGTTTCAGATTGAATATTTTTCTATTCATGGTCTTTCCTCTTTCTTAACTTTTTTTCAATTATTTAGTTGACAGTTTGGGAAGTAATGGTCAAATGATTTAATCCTTAAAGTGCCTTATATTTCATTATTAAAATATTTTTTACAATTATCAGTAACACAAAATTTTATTGTTTTCAACTAGTTGATTTTCTTGCTACCTGAGGATATAATTCTTTAATTATTTCAGCTCAGCCATCAACTCAAGACAGTGGTAATGTGGATGGGACCTTTTAGAAGTGCACATAGTATATGAAATAATTAGCTCCTCCTATATGCACTCTAGAGTGGTAGATTTTTGTCATTTTCACAACCTTTAACAACACAAAATAAGATATCCATATTTTCTGTCTTTATGCATGTTAATTTTATATTTTACAAGGTTGGAGAGAGAACTGCACACACAGATTTTGGACTTCCTTAGACCTAGAACCATATCCATGCAGCTTAGTAATAGAACCCTACATGCAGAACATGGAAGATGTGCAAATGGACCATACAAAATAGGTGTGTACTAACTGTAAAATGTTATACAAAACATTTAAAAAAATAAAAATGTGGTTGAAAAATTCCTTCTTGGTTTTGAATAGGTAGGTCTAGCAAAATATTTAACAAGGTTCAGGATACCCACTGATGGATTGTATTCAGGGTCTTGAGCTAGATAGAACTTACCACTTTGACTACCAATTTAATGCTTATAATATTTTAGATGATGTGGTTTAGGACAAATTTAAACTTTTTAAATCATGGAACTTATGTGAAAGGTCAAAAACAATGTATTCATCTGAAAACCTGATATAGTTAAAACAGTATTAGAAAATTATGAAGAAAGGTTGTATTTCAACAAAAGTTTGTGACAACTTCTAACTGGTGTTTCTCTTTTTCTCTTTACAGTTGAATGGTTAATCCTAGTAACAGAGAGCATAGGCATGAAGGTAGACAATTAATATCTGGGACCTGATGAAGCAGAAATGCTTCTGAACAGCAAATAATTCCGACTGTGAGCAAAGCAGAGAGTAGAAAAAGATCTTTACCAGTCAAACATCTGATGGAAGGTTAGTATCTAAAATATATAAGAAACCAAAAAATGAACACCAAGGAAATAAATAACTGAATTAGAAGGAATAAAACACAGCAGACAGCTCTCAAAAGATGAAACATGAATATCTAAGAAGCACATGAGATGGAAATTTTTAATATTTAAATAAATTATAAAAAAGAAAAAGAAAAAAGAATTACCTAACATTCTTTATATATATTAAAAATTTCCACCTCCTCCCCCCTCCCAT
>LOEQ01002057.1:182219-193007 GCA_001685075.1 Bramus lutescens | reverse complement strand
TGCCTCTGCCTCCTGAGTGCTGGGATTAAAGGCGTGCATCACCACCGCCTGGCTCTAATGTATTTTTATAACCCTAACTTTGTTGTGTTGTAGAAAAGTTGGTCTTCTAAATTATTTTTAATTTCTAAAATTTGACATATTAATTTTTTTGTCAAACAGATTACATACATCTAACTTAATATTTCTTTTTGTGCATTTAGATGAAAATACACTGCCTCTGGCAATTAAAAGCTTCAGTGAATAAATTATTTCACAGAGGTGTGATTGACAAGATATTGCATTAGACAGGTCATCCCTGTGATATGTCATTCTCTAATCACAACAAACCCTAAAAATAATAAAATAAATATAACCTAATAGTGGCTACCAACACATACCCAATCTACATGAAGTGTAGAGTCTAAAGCCATTCTCAGTTATACAGAGAAACCATCTCAAAAGAGAAAGGGTATTGAACATAAACCTCAGTGGTAGATCACTTGTCTAGCATGTTAAAACCTGTGTAATTCTGTCATTGGTCCTCTATATTGAGAAAACTCACTCACACACATGTACATGCATGCACACTCACGCACACATGCACACGCGTGCGCGCACACATACACACACGCACAATGTATCCCGTCTGCAAGCAGCGGGAAGCAGTTGTCTTGGTTAAATTCCCATGTGTCAGTGAGGAAGTGTAGTGAAAGGAGAGTGGGCCTGCTTTTCATCCTGCCCAGCTCCGGCACGGCTAGCTTATACCCTGAAATAACAACACGCAAATTGTATTCATTTAAGCACTGCCCAGCCCATTATTTTTAGCCTCTTCTTAGCTAACTCTCATATCTTAATTAACCCATATCTAGTAATCTGTNCTAGCTTATACCCTGAAATAACAACACGCAAATTGTATTCATTTAAGCACTGCCCAGCCCATTATTTTTAGCCTCTTCTTAGCTAACTCTCATATCTTAATTAACCCATATCTAGTAATCTGTGTATCACCACAGGGTCGTGGCTTACCGGGAAGATTCTAACCCATGTCCATCTTGGGCAGGAGCTTCATGTGTCTGCCTCATTGCCTTCTTCCCAGCATTCTGTTCTGTCTACTCCACCCACCTGATTTTCTGCCCTATTAAAAGGCCAAGGCAGTCTCTTTATTAACCAATTAAAATAACACATAGACAGATGACCCACCTACATCAAGGAAGCATTCCATTCATTCCTTGTGCTCTCCATATTCAGTCTCTGGCACCATGAACACGAAACTTCATGTTCAAAACCAAGTTGTCTTATAACTTACATGATTTAATATTTGCTTAGTTATTTCTATTCCATTCTATTACACACTTCATGGGTATTAACAGAATTTGCAAACACTAGAGTCTGGGTATCATCAATTTGCATTAACATAAAACCTTCTTCAAACTGTAATTATTTCATGCCTCATAAATCCAACTTGGTCCCTATTTATTAATTTATTCATAACTCTTTCAAGTCTTGTCTCCAAAATTTTGACATGTATGTTTATAGCACATTTAGTTATTTTATGGGCCCATAACTTTTAGGACTGTTTTCCCTCCCTCTTCTAAACTAGGAATGTTCATAGCTGAGGAACATTCACCTTGTCTGGTATGCTCCACAAATACCTACCATACAAGGTACCATTTTTTTTTCTCTAAAAGTACAAAATGACTCATTGAAAAGCTGCACTACCGTTCTCTTTGCCTTGAGCAGGTTTTTGAATGTCATTTAGAGAAAGTTAATTGGTCTGCCTAGGACATCCTAATCATTGGCATTGGGAATATATTCCCAAGCATTTCTTAGAATTTAAAGTAAGAAGAAATAAATTCACTGGAGTTACAATTCCACTTTCCTTCCTTATATAAGAATGAAGGAAATGAGAAAATACGTATGGTCACCACAGAACTCATGGCTCCTTTTTCCCTGGGGCAAAACACACTCAGATATAGTATAGACAGTGGCTGAAACAGTATGTTTGAGTGCTAAGGAAATTGTTCCTTAGAGGCCTGAGAGGGTAATGTGTCTCATTAAATTGCAACCATAGAACAGAACTGGGTTATATAGAAAGTCAGAACTAGAAGAGACCACAGAATTCAGGAAATACTAATATATAATATATGTAGTATATTGTACATTGGTGACAATAGCACAATTTATATGTGTACCAAGTTATTTTATATAAATTCTCTGTGTGTAATATATGCTAGCATTAGATTAGTATTTTATGTATAATATCAATGTCTATATAATATATTAAATATATGCCTGGGTTAGAAAGCTATTTAATTTGGTGAAAACCACACAACTAATTAGAGAGGAAACAAGAGATCACGGGTTCCTGGTTGTTACAGGTTGATACAGGTGCCGCTCTGCACACTATTAAGATGACATTCATTCCAGCTGGCAGTAATTAAACTTGGTAAATAATATTTCAATTCAAAATATAAAAATATTCACTTATATAATTGACTTTTAATGCTTTTCGCTATTTTAAAGTCTTTCTTCAATTTGAAAAATGGGTGATAAACATGTGTAAAGTATAGCTGACTTTTATTTTTGTAATATGTTAAATAATTAAATAATTACTTTTAGCTATTTTCTACAAGTATCGCCCAAACTTATTTAAGTAAGCTATCTTTTCCCAACAATAACTGTGTGAAAGTAAGAGGAACATACTTGATTTAAAATTGTGTTTCATGGTCAAACTCACAGGGCTCCTAGAACTCTTTCTTTTGCTGGTACAATTGATTTTAATTCACTTCCCTAGTTATCATGGAGAAGGATTGAAGCTTTGCTGATTGTTTACAGTAATTATGGTTCCAGGTATGAATCTATTCACACACATCTTTTAAGAAAAAAAAATAAATTCAAAATACAGGAACATTAAAAATAGCTATGAAATACACCATTGTTGAAAGGTTCTTGCCACTATGGATCAAGAAGCTAAGTTAGATGTTCATTATAAAAGTTTGTTATTTTAAAAATACTTTTTATTTATGCTATGTGGGGAGTTCAAATATCAAATTGCAGTAAGTTGTTCCATCTTGTTGCAACTCACAAAGCCACATAATAGAAACTACAGCACCACAATTCACTTGAGCAATGAGTCACTTTTTCTTTCATTCTTTATATTCCTCCAGAACCTAAGCATTAATAAGGAATTCATTCCTCTGTTTCCACAGACCTCCTCCCTTTAATTTAAATGCAGCAGCTATATAAAAACAAATGCTATAATCACGAACCATTCCTAATGATTTATAACAGGCTCTGCACTAAATTATACTAAGAAATAATCTTTGCAGGGGTTTATTCCATCATCTACTGCTCATTAAGAAGAGTCAAATACATCCAAGTGTGACTTTTGGCTAAGATGTTAATAAATGGGCAGTTTAATTTGAGCTCATTATAGCTGTGATGACTTTTACAAATAATAATTACTTTAGAATTCCATCATCATTAAAATATAAACAGTTTTATAGTGGTTTGAATAATAATTATATCATGATGATTAACTCCAGTTGTAACAGATCATAAAGACTTCTGTGGTATTAAGGGAACGGAGTATTCAGCTACCTTTCAGAACTCTGCCTATGCATGTACAGCTAGACAAAAGATGCTCTAGATAGAGCTGAAGTCAAGCACCAAACCACATACACACTACAAGAACAGGAAGGACTGATTGAGATGATTGCATTGTGTTTCCTTTGAACTATCCTAAAAACCAAAGCAATGAGAACATTTTATCATTTCATATTTCCAGCTCCACACCTCATGGTAAACTTTTAGGATGGTTCAATAAGCATTTGTCTATATAACAGAAAACAGGTCATATATACACAAAGAGGCTGGACAAATCTGTCAGTACAGGTTACTTCATAGTAGGAATTGAAATGAAGGAATTGAAACTAATGGTGATAATTTGTCTGGTGAAATGAAGGAATTGAAAGTAATGGTGATAATTTGCCTGGTGAAATATGAAACAGAAAAGGGGACAGAAAGGGATTTTAGGTTAGGCAGACATGTTAATAAAGTTACAGCCCCTGGAAATGTCAGAAGCTATACCCATGAATTCTCATCAGCAAGGTTGCCTGAACATAACATAAAGAACTATGATAGTGATAGACATGCTAATGTTGGTGGGGAAAGGCTATGGAGGGGGTTCAATGGTGAAGTGTTAATATCATGGGTTAATGTAATTAATCTCAATAAATAAAAAATGCTAGTCAGATATCCAGCTGAAAATCAGAAGATCAGAGAATCAGAGGAGGAGCAGACAGTTGCTTCTTACCTGTCTTTTTCCTGTTTCCAAAAGGGCTGAGATCCTTTCTACACCCTACCTTATCACTTCCTCTCTCCCCTGAGTGCTGGGATTAAAGGCATGAACCACAAGTGCTAGGATTAAAGGCCTGTGCTACCACTGCCTGACTTCTATGGTTAACTAGAAGTTAGCTCTGCCCTCTAATGTCCATATAAACTTTATTTGTCAGAACACAAAGAATATGTCACACATTTCCCCCTCTTATCTAAATAAAAAGCAAAGGTTTTAACTAACATAGAAAAATTATATACATATATATATATATATATTAAGTGCAATAACTATATACAACTATATACAGGCAATAACTATATTAGCAATGTCTAGTTCATTTTCATTTGATAAATTTGAAGAAAATATTCCATTATCTATCCTATCTTGATGAGTCCAATTGTTCTTAATTCACTTCCTAACCTAACTTTTATTGCCAACCCCAAACTATCCTTTTATGTCTCTCAACCTTGTGCATTCTACACTTCTTTCGTGAGTTTCTTTTCTGAATTTGTTAACTGTAGCTATCTAGTCTTCAACTCCACCAGAGACCCAAGAATGATATAATATTACCTGAGTAAACATAAAGTACAAAGCAAATGATTTCCAAAATTTAGAAATGACAGAAACAGCTGGTTACTAGGACTACCCATGGTTCCTTTGCAGTGTTGGGTCATCCATTTTCAGCATACAGATCAAGAACATCTGAAACAGATCAAGAATATTCTTTGAAAAAAGATTTTGAAGGACTGTTCTTCCTTGTCTTGTCAGTTGTGTGGTCATTTTCTTTTCTGTCCTGCTCGTCCAATGTGTGCAGCACAATTTCAGCAGATGAGACAATGTCAAATTTTGCCCAGTGGCTAACTTTTGCCATGAAGAAAGTAAACTGCATATGGAGTTTCTTCAATGCCCATCATCTTTCTGAAGTAGATTGTTGCTGTCAAGAGCATACATGTATCAATGATATAAAAAATAAACTCATGTTATTAAAACATCTTAAATGCCATATTCTGGAGATCTATGAAAAGTTTCAAGACCACCTGCCTACCAAAATTATATTTCTTTTTCCTTTGACCTTGAAAACATCCTAACATGACAAGTTTGATCGTAATAGGTCACTAACTACTAACCTACATTTCTTTATAGTCCTTAAAAGTTTGTAATAATAAATTTCAAGGACTAGAAATACGCATTACATTGTTAAATTAGCTGTATATACACAATGCCTTGAACAAGAGTAGAAATGTATGTGCAGTATTTTTTAACAAAAATAGCCTCAAATTTGTATCAATATACAGAAATACATTAAGTAAAAGTAGAAAGATCTATCCGGTATAACAAATATAGCCTCAATTTTCTATCAATATACAAAAATCCATGCTGATATAAAATATTTGAGACTAGCAGTTGCTCTTTTGATTTAAAAGTAGATTCAATAATCTACCCTTTTATTCTATCACAGTCTTATACAAAGAACTACAGGAAACTAAGGAAGCTAAGAATGGGAGAAATACTCAGGAAGAACATACAAATTGGTTATCTAGTAACAAACAACCCCGAAATTACATGCATACAATTAATAGTGTACAGATGGAACAGGCCTGATTTGTGTTTTTTTAGGAACACACACGCACAAACATAACGCACAACAATTAAAAGGGCCATACTTTTGAAAGAGACATTCCTGAGTCAGTGTGAAGGGAGGAAAGAGAAGGAAAAATGATGTGTGATTATATTATAATATCCAAAAATTCTAAAAACTTAATTAAAAATAATTCAAATGAGAAAATGTAGCTTATTCAACTTTCAAACATAGCAAGTTTTTAAGAATTTGAAGAAAATTCAAAGAAGCAATAATTTAGATCACTGGAAACCAATAAAATTTTGAGACACCCACCCCTCAGATCGATTAAAAACACTACAGTGTTTTAAGCAGTTGATAATAGAATGTGACTCAAAGTTGTTGAATGGAGAGTTAGACACTGCCCTTGAGAGCAATATAGACAAAAGAGAGAAATATAATCAAGAGTTGGGGAAGAGAATTCGTATTATGAAGGGTCAAGAGAAAATTCCAGAATCTTATTTCATAATAGATCACATGCTTCTTTTTAGTATGAAAGACATCCTATATTAAGAAGGGTAGAAATTCTGGATATTCATTGTCATCACAATTCATTGTGGACAGATAAGTAAATCTGGGTTTGCAAATTTATGGAGAAACATTAACTGGCCTGACCTCTGGGCTTGGTGACGTTGGCTATCAGCTGTCTCATCCTGATCATCTTTCTATGGTATTCCTGGGTGCACCCTTGTCCCTCTTTATTTTCATGCCATTATGTTCAGCCTAGATATGAACTAGACAAAAATATAGAACCTTAGATCTAAATATAAAATATAAATATATTGTATTATATTACAAATTTGTTTTTATTATTGATATTATGCATAATATAAATATAAAATATAAATATAAAACCCTAGATATAAATTCTGGGCGTTCACCTGTCATGAAGAAATGATGGCCAATTATACAAATGCCTTCTTAGATAACTTTTATAATATAAGAAATATAATCTCCAATAATATTTTAATAACACATTTTTGTAAAGTAGCAGTCTTAAAATAATAAAAAGGAAATCATCTTCATGTCATACCGTAAATACTGTAATTCCATATTTTTACTGTTATTATTTTTTAAGAAATACCTTTGGCACCTGGCTGCTGAATGACCTCACAGAGTCAAAAGTTCTGGAAATATATTTTCTATTGCTTTTTTATGTCTTTTTTATTATATATTTTTATTCACCACATACACTTTGAAAAGGATATAATACAGCAACCATCCAAAGAAGTTTCTTAATTAAAGGGGACCTTAAGATCTTTCACTAATTATCTACTTTTCAACAAAGTCTAAAAGTTTTCATAAATTCTATCTTCCTTCCACATAAAATAGAAACATTGCTATTATTCTTTATTCTTCTTTAGTCATTATAAAATTTAGGCATTTTATTTATGTATTTATTTTTGTTCTTATGTTTTTCAAGACAAGGATTCTCTATGTATCCCCAACTCTCCTGGAACTCACTGTGTAGAACAGGCTGATGTTGTACTCAGAGATCCAACTGCCTCTACTTCCTGGGTACTGGGATTAAAGGTGTGTGTCACCACCATCTTTATTTTTAATAAAATATGAAAATAGATAATACATTATGGAAGTAATAACAAAGGATACTATAACTATTGGTGTGACCTGTCTGTCATTATAAAAATATACTTTAAACAAAACAAATTATCATATGTAAGTTTTATTGAAAGTAAAAGAAATCCTGATCAGTCAAAATTGAAACTTATTGTGAATGACCCCTCAGTATTACTTTTTGTTTTTGTTTTGTTTTGCTTTGTTTTCAAGTGAAATTCTGTAAAATGTTGGTATTTATACAGTGAGGGCAATATTTTATGGGCACACTGAAAAATGTTTGGCAGTTTGGTAATTTAACTTTTAGTACAAATCGTAAGACATGTTTGATTACATTGTTAAATATACAAGACACATATACATAATTTCAAATTGAGGTATTATTCAAAATACTTCTTTCTTATTTTGGGTTTCTATTGCTGTGAAGAGATACCATGACCACAGCAACTCTTATATAGGAAGATATTTAATAGAGGTTACCTTACAGTTCCGGAGGTTTAGTCCACTGTCATCACAGTGGGAAGCATAGCAGCATGCAGGTAGATATGGTATTGGAGAGGTAGATGGAAGATCTGCATATCTTGATCAGCAGACAGCAGAAAGAAAAAAAATCACACTGGACCTGGCTTTAGCATCTGAAAGATCAGATCACCCCCAGTGACATACTTCCTCCAACAAGACCAAGCCTACTACATCAATACCATACCTCCTAATGTTGCCACTCCCTAGAAAATGATGGGGGCCATTTTCACGCAAACCACCATAACTTATAACTAACCACAACTTTTCATAGTTTTCCACCAGTGAAATTTCAAATATTTCTGCTTGACGGAAACACAACCATTGTAACTATGTTTTTGGAATCAAACATTAATAGAATAAAACAATGAAACAATTTGGGTCCTAATAATACACTGAATTAAATGTTGTGATTTCCTCAATCAGAATTGACAGAAAACAAAATCTATTTTTTTTCAGAATCATTACAGATTCATCCAGCTAATTCAATTAAGAGCTAAGCCTGTATTATACTATACTCCAACAATTTGGCACTAGAGGAGTGTAGATTTTGGGATGATTAAACAAATGGAACCATTTTCAAGTAACAAGTATTGATTCGCTGCTGGGGAGCAATCACAGAAACAGGCGGTAAACAATGTTGAAACGGCTCACAGTGTTCACACCGCTGTTACCTGTTCTGGTGATATGGAGAAGTGATAACAAGCTAAAATTATGTTTCCATGTGGAAAAGAAAGCTTCATTTATCCAACAATTACTTACTCAAATCACTAATTACACAAAATGAAGTCTTGTAAATTACTAAATCCTTGCCTGACATTTTTAAGGGTTGGCCATAGACAAATTATTTAACACACCTCTCTGTTTCCTCAACTATTAAGTTACTATTGTGACTTCTTTCACAAGCCTGTATGAAGAACAAGTCAATAACTACAAGATGCTGACTCTAGTGCCTGATAAGTAGGAAAGTGTTCTGTTGAGTGCCGCCTCATATACTAAGATTTTCAATGTTTGGAGGCAGCACAGGTGTCTATGCAGGGATTTTACAGGAAATATAATTAATAGAGGTGAAGACAGGCAGTATTAACTAGAATTCTTGTGAGAAATTCTTGTGATGGTCACAGGCCAGTCAGAAAGTCCTACAACGGAGATTGACAATGGGATTACAAGAATAGACTTACAAGATACCTCGTATTCCCCATAATTTGTTGCCAGAACAACTCCAACTGCTTTCAACATAATAAAAGCAGATTTTAATTAAAGATCTGCATCATACAAATGATCTATGGGGGCAGAACTCAGCAATCCTGAGAGAGAAAACAAGGACTCTAGAGTTATTTGAAAAAGTTAACACACACAAGATGTATTGTAATGACAGATGTGGTGGTTTGAATAAGAATGGTACCCATAGGCTTGATGCTTAGTCATCGGGAGGTGGCACTACTTGAGAAAAATTATGTTTCGCCTTGTTGGTGAAGGTGTTGCCTTGTTGGAGAAAGCATGTCATTGGAGTAGACTATGAGTATCAAAAGCCCAAGTCAGCCCTAGTGTCTCTCTTCCTATTGCCTGTAAATTCAGATATAGACTCCTCAGCTACTTCTCAAGCACCATGTTTACCTGCATGCGGCCATGCTTCATGCTATAATAATAACAGACAAACCCTCTGAAACTGTGAGCAATCTCCACTTATGCTAACATAACAATAGCATCAGGAAGGGAATATAAGATGATGGTGATAAAAGAAAATCATTGAAGCTTCTGATGGAAAATAATAGAAAAAGAAAATCTTCAAGAAAAGCAGAAAATATACACAGATGTGTGAAAAATGAAAGATCAAAAGGAAATATTGTAAATAAAATAAAGCCTGTTATGAAGGACTTGTGAGGAATCCAACAGTAGACTTGAAATAACAGTTCAGCATACTGATCAGGGACCATAGTACAATAGCTAAAAATTACATGATGTGTTTGTGAGTTCAATCTCAGCATCATAAAAAGAAAATATTAGTAACAGAAACTTCCAACAGTAAAGATAAAGAAAGAAGAAAGGAAGAAGCAAGAACTTTGAGCAAAACTCAGAAGATTGAATATTTAAGTATTTAAAATGTTGAAAGAAGAGAGAACTGAGCATAAGAAATCTAAAAATTCTTAAAAAAAATATAGGTGTGAAATTTCTAAATGAATCATGAGCATCAAACTGCAAAATTGAGGAAACAGAGACCATTGAATTGATCCATAGTCATGATGTCACATGGATGTGTTCATATACAAACAGTAGAAACCAAAGTCCAAGATAACACATTTGAAGAGATGCCCTTCCCTATAATAATATTAAAGATAGTATTATTCATTTTCCTGCTTATAAGAAGGGTTTATATATTTTAGGAAGAATATAATCAGATCAGAAATTTGCATCAAAAGAAAAGAGAGATGAGGAAGGAAGATAGAAAAAAAGAAGGATGGAACACTGAAGGAAAAGCTGAAATTAAGACATCTTAATTTTCTTTTCCTAAGTTTTGATTTCCAAATCACCTTTATTTAAAACAAATGTTGAGAGATTATTATGTGTGGCTGAACAAAAATAACTAAAAACAAGGAATTAGTTATCAATTATCTGTACCCAAACTCCAATTTATAATCTCCAAAGCAAGCAATTAGTCAATTAGTGTAGTGATGAGGCAAGCTGGCCTGCCTGCTTTTTGTCTCGCCCGGCTCCTGCACGGCTAGCTTTACACCCGAAATAACAGCACACAAATTGT
>LOEQ01002057.1:156680-170396 GCA_001685075.1 Bramus lutescens | reverse complement strand
GAAGAATGGATAAGAAAAATGTGATACATTTACACAATGAAGTACTACACAGAAAAATAAAATGATATTTCAAAATTTGAGGCAAATGAATGGATCTAGAAAACATCAAATTTAGTGAGGTAACGCAGACTCCAAAAGACAAATACAATATGTACTCACTCATAAGTGGCTTTTGGACATAAAGCAAAGAAAAAAAATCCTACAGTTCACAATCCCAGAGAACCTAGACAACAAAGAGGACCCTAAGAGAAGAATTTAATACATGGATCAAATCTATATGGGAAGCAGAAAAGATAAGATCTCCTGAGTAAATTGGGAGCATTGGGACCATGGGAGAGGGTTGAATGGGAGGGAGTGGAAGGGAGCCGAATAGATAGAAATATATAGCTCAGTAAAAATAATTTTAAAAAAGAAACTCTCCTCCACCATGCCCCTTGACTGAAGTGCTCTGCCCAATAAAAGGCCTACAAAAATGGAACTAGACCATCACAGCCTGAAACATCTGAAACCACAAGCCAAAATACATACTTCCTTCTACCTTGCTTATCTAAGATACTTGATATAGTAACGAAATGGAGGGTCATATACAGTACTTTCATAGGTTACACTGTGCTAACAGCTATTAATCCAATACTGCATTTTCTTGACAAAATGACACATGATCAGGGAGAAGAGCAACAGATGCTTTTATTTCCATCTAGACTCAATATTCCCTCACAGGCTTTCATAGAAATCAAATAATCCCTCACAGTTGTGCCTAAAGATGCCTCCTAGGTAATTCCATCCAATCTCCTTGACAATAACCAACACATATCATAAGCACATTCATAAGACAACAGGACCTTACCAGTATGATCTGCAAAGATTTGAAGATGACAGAGATCCTATCATTTATAAAATACATTCTTTCAGAATATGGAAAAATCTAAATTCAATTGATAATGATTAGGATTTCTTCCCTTAAAACACAAAAAGAAATCTATTAGTGCCATGATACAGTGCTATTTTTCTCAGTAGTAAGAGCAAAATATGGAAATAAAATTGTATCAGAGGTGAAAATGCATGTGCCAGGTGGGAGAGTGCGGGTTAGTGTGAGATAAAGTGTACAGTACTCTTGCTATTAACTCGGTTGTATTCTGTTATTTCTGTATCCTCTAGGTACAACTGTCAGTATTATTTTAGATTATGCATGCCTTACAGGCAAGAGGAATGCCAGCACAAATAAAATAAAACATTTGAACTAAATTTTAAAGATGCCAGAGTCAATAACTTATTTATCAGAATAGATCTTAAAATGGTCTCCTAAAGCCCAATAAAACAATAAATTATACCAGTTGACAAGTTTATTGCTTTATGTTGCCTGCTCACTACTACCCATCCATTACCTCTTTGCCACATATTGATTTCTTATAATTAGATTGGTTAGTGATAAAACTGATTAAAAATCAGTACAAACTCACCTACCAACTGCTCAGGACTTGATCTTAACCAAACAATCAGGTTATTTGGGGACTTATTTTATTTTAAAGACTGATTTGAAAAATTAAATGTGAGAGAATTGACAAGAGAATAACAACTTCCCACTTCTGAGCCCTACTTCAGAGGTTGTGTGTATGTACCTGTAGATGAATTTACATGAGTCCAAACATGGGAACAGATGAAATACAGGAAAAGCTAAGCAATAGTGCTTAAATATTTATTTTAAATTTTATTTTAATTATTTTATATATTAAAGAATATTTTAAGAAGATTCTAACTGCATGATCATGATGCACAAACAAAGTGATGCCCCAGGCTACAAATAGGCACATTCAATATTTCAGATTATGAAGAAGTTTCATAATTTATTAGATGATTCATTAAATTTAGAAATCAGACTTTCACAATTCAAAAACCTTTTGAAATTCCTCATAACTGATATGTGAAGATAATCCTCCCACCAAAATTTGTTCCACCTAAAGACCCCAATGATTTTCTGATGTGGGATTGGTAGTTCATCTTGGGATGACCAGTCTTGATAAATTGATAGGGTGTAGAATCCTCTAGGGGATACAACTCTTGAAATGCCTACAACAGTAGGCCAGAGAGGCCTAACCGGTGAAGGGAAACATACCAAGACTGAATACAGAAGAGAATTTAAGTGGAGCAAAAGCCTTCATTGCTGGGTACTTCCTGCCCACACGCATAACGTGACCAGAGGGCTCACATTCCCACTTCCACACTTTCTTCAATGATGTCTGTCCCTAGAACTAGGAACCAAGATAAACCCTTGGTCTTTTACACTGCTCTTTGTCAGTCTTTTGTCTCAGCAACTTGTAGGCATAGTTTTCTTGTCCTAACAGCAACTCCCAAATAAACACACCGAGGCTTATAATAATTATAAATACCCAGCAAATATATCAGGCTTGTTACTAGTTAACTCTTACATTTAAATTAACCAATAATTCATTTCTGTGCTTGGCTACATGACTTGGCACCTTTTCTCGGTACTGCATGCCCATCTTGCTTCTCCCTGTATCTACTGGAGACTCCTGACTCTGCCCTTCCGGGATTCTCAGTTTGCCTCTTCTGCCTAACCTTATCCTGTTCAGCTATTGGCCAGTCAACACGTTTATTAAACCAATCACAGTGATATATATTTAAACAATGTAAAGGAATATTCTGCAGTAACTAATACAGCAAACTTGTTCCAAGAAATAGAATCTCTATGGTAAGAAGCCAGGTCATGAAGTTTTTAGTAATAATAAATTTAGGAGTTCTTTCTTGCTGATCAGGTTGAAACCTAAATCCCAGCTCTTTAAGAGTCTCTGAGATTCCAACAACTGCACATAATTCCATATAACTTTTAAAAATATTTTTGTTACTGCCAATATGAGCCTGATTATTTGTTCTCTAAGATCCCTGCCTAATATGTTTATGATTGAACAAAACTTAGGGGAAATGGGATGGGGTACAACTGCCTAAGAAACTACAGTTCGTATTGCTCACTGGCATCTGTGCCAAAGCAAATCACACTTGGCAAATACAGTGTGAGGAGAGACTTCTAAACACCTTTCTAAGAGTGCTGATAACATTTCAGAGAGTACACATCTTTATAATTTTATACTCTTTTGTTTCATACATTGAATAATGAAAGACAAAGTCTGGAAATGCATGAACTTACATGAACTTTAGATTTAGACTCTAAAATATGAAAATTAAATTTATATTTCACTTTGTGAGCACTGGAAATAAAAGCGTAAAGAACATCTGGGTGAGAACTACACACACACACACACACACACACACACACACACTCGGCAGCCCCTTTATTGATATTCATGTAAATAAAGAGATTAACAGTAAGTAGTCCCTTATGACCTTTAACTACTCAAAACTGCAATGTAGTATATGATCCTAAGAGTTCACAGAATCCTTGATTCAGTTCAAATGACTTAAATCAATAGAGTTTCATTAAGAGAATGCTAAAATCTTTAAAATCTGGGAAATTGTCCAGAGTGAAACTAAAATCCGACTTACCACTTAGCATTTAGTATTGTCAGCTAACTTAAGGACAAGGATTCTCCACAACAGAAGCCTTACTTGAGATGTTTGACTAGTATATTCTCAAAATATACTTCCTGAAAACATTTTGCTTTTAGATTTTCCTTGTCACAGGAAAACAAACAAAAACATTTGGGGAGAATACCAGAAAGAGTTGTTAAAATGACTCAGGCATGATGGTGCATGCCTGTTTTCTTCGCCTTGGTGACAATGAGGTTGGAAAAATAATGAAGTGTTCAAGGTCATCCTAGTCTCCACAGTGATACTCAGTCCCAAAACAGCAATAGAAACAAGAAAAATAGATAAGCAAAAAAGAAAAAAATTGAATATTTGTTAAATGTTTGATAATTATGTCTTCATTATTGGGTGTACGCATGACGATACATAATTGTTATGATTTGATTATAATTAATTATCTATTTGAGATGCTTGGAGACAAGATGTCCATATGCAAAATCAGGTGAGCATGGATTTACACACACACACATACGCACATACATACACACTGGTATTGATAAATAATTGTATAAAAAGGTAAAGAAAGAAAAAGAAGAGTATTAAGTAGTGCTAAGTACTACTTTACTGACCAAAGTACTTTTATGTCTTACAGTTGTATTGCCATATTTCTCTAGGGGAGGAATAGAACTGATTATATGAAGAGGAATATTAAATTTGCTTACACAATATGGTCTGGAGATCCCAACAAAACCTATCTTACACGGGAGAGTTCTGAGAACTACACTGGTAGTTTCTCAGTTAACAAGGCTGGGTGGGTGTCTCAGCATTACCAGAGGTGACTCTGAAAGCCTCAAGGACTTCTGAAAAGCTGTTGATGCTCAGGCCACAACGGAAGCCCAGAGAAGCTGGGCTCTGACAATAGCTGAGAAGGGAACAGGAACAGGGAAAACAAACTTGCCAGTGAGACTGAAAGCTGGCAAAGCTTCTGTCTCCCATCTCCCTTTTCCTAAGATGACGCTGAATGGCATTACTCACGTTGGAGGTGGGTCTTCATGCTTCAGTTAATCAGATTAAGAGAAGCCCCTCACAAACATGTCCAGATGTTTATAATTTACTCGATTCCAGATCCCGTCAGGTTGACAAGTAGGACTAACCATCACTACTGGCATCCTTAAGGCAAGGCAATGACACCTGCATAGCTCCAGAACACATTTGAAAAGCACGTCTGCAAGACAGTCACATTCAAAATGGATAAATCACTTTTATGACTCAGTAAATAAAAATACAATAGAACTTGAAAATGAAAATGAATTTGAATAGGCATCCCTCTAATGAAAATATACAAATGCATTAAACCTAGAAAAGAGTTTAATATCATTACTTATTGGAAAAAAATCAAAATCCCTAGGTCTGTTGCAGTCTACTAGAACATATAAAACAAAAAGCTTATAACACAATTTGGGACTGGGAAGAATCAGAATCCCCCTGGTAGTGTTGTAAAATGAGGAGAGAGTTTGGAAAGTGATTTAAGCTTTCCTCAAGTTCAATGTAGACCTACTCTAGGACCTAGCACAGGTGCTCTAGAAAATAAAACCACAAAAACATAAACACAATGTTAAGAAGATTGTTCATCGTTACAAAATGTGTTCTGGTCTGAGGCTCCGAATCAACCAAGCAGACATAAGAGGCTGCTATAAGGCAAAATTTAAAGTAGGACAGCACAAAAGAAGGGAGAAAGGGGAGGGGGCTGACGAATCAGAGCTGTAGAACAGACTCCAGAACTGAACTGCAAGCCCGAATGTCAGTTGAAGCAAATATGGAAGCAAAAAAATCGCAAACATTTGTTGCCATGTGACAGTTACAATATTCACCAATCATAATTTAGAGATTAGTGGATTCCTTAAATGTTCTGTCAACGTGAATTGTCATACAAAGCAAATTTTTCAGTCCAAACAATCAAATTTATTTGTTCTTTCTGTTGTTAGGCACAGCCAAAATGTTTCTGGAGAAATAAAGATATAAAATAAATATTCCTATAATTTAGGGATAGGTGGATCAGTTATTGGAAGATTCTCAGCTCCCATAGAGCTTGAGAATCTGAACTTTGTTTCACCCTATAGGTAAAATGGAGTCTAAAGTCAAAACGGAAGCACTTAGGGCAAGGTGCTTTTTGCCTGTTCCCAGCACAGGTAGAAAGAATACACTGGCTGCCAACTCATGAATGGATAATAAAATGTGACTTATGCATATAATGGTATATTATCCTGCAATAAAAAGAAATAAAGCATAAGTAGATGCTGAAGAATAAACCTTGAAAGCATTATACTAAGTGAAAAGTGTCAAAAAGACTATATTTTGTATGATTCTATTTATAGAAGATGACCAGAGTATAGGAATCCAAAAGAGAATAAAAGTCTCGTAAAATTTGTGGTTTCTCCAAACTGCAGTTAAGAGGACATAGAAAGAAATGTTACTAGGTGTAAGGTTTCTTTGGGAGTGATCCAGTCTCTAAACAAGGTATTATCATGACTACACACATCAATGAAAATACAAAAAGTACTGAATATTACACTTTGAAATGCTAAATGTTATGCCATGTGTACTGCATATCTATAGAACAGTTAATCAAAATATTGGCACTGGGGAGATGGCTCAGCCAGTAAAGAACTGATGATGAGTAGTACTGTAAATGGTGGAGCTCAGAACTGCTATTGTTTGAAAAACATAACATGCAAATTGAATTTTGCATTCCCCAAATAGAAGGCAGATATAAGAACAATTTTCTTTCACTTTGACCATTTAGAAACACACGAAATCCCATGAGGACATATTTGTATCTCAAAAAGGGAGAGCCAAGGATCACCCTGATCTGAGCAAAGAGAATTCATGAGATTGGTGACCACAGTGAGGATACTTTCATGGACAGAGCTCATGGATGCTGACTATAGTCATTTCTTTAATCTTCTGTGTTTGTCTACCATTTACCTAACTAGCTATGTACATAATCAGTGTGTTATATTTTTGAGAGTAGACCTTTTCCTCGCCAAAAATGTGATTAATAGGATTTGACCTTTTAATTCCAGAAGAATGTATTGAAAAAGCCTAGACAAGAAAATTATATTTGTGTGTTTAATTGTTTGCTATTGATAAAAAAAGTCTAACATGTTAAAAAAAAATATTTAAATATATTTCCTCTGGAGAGCTCAAACGCAAATACCTCAGCCAGGTGCTTGCTTAAGAGACGATCTATCACTGAGCTCACTCTCCTCTTGTTCACACACAAGCTCTTCTCTTGTTAAATTATTATGTAACAAGACTCAGGCCTGTCTTACCTGGGTCCCAGAGAGGACCTTCTTGACCTGCTACATGCCTCCAGTTTCCTCAAACCTGGATCATCTCCTTGGTCAATTTTTTTCACCTGTCTGTCCACCTTAAACTACTTCATACTGTAACAAAACACCTGAGGCCAGTAGATATATAAAGACATTTAACCTCAATATCAGGATGCTAGCAAGCCCAAGATTGGAGGAGGAGGCCACTTGTTCATTTCCAGCTGCCCAAACCATGAAATAATCACTCAGAAACTATATTATTTGCAATATTGTTTGGCCAATAGCTTACTCACATTGCTAGCTAGCTCTTATATCTTAAATTAACTCATTTACATTATTTTATATTTTATCACAAGGCTTATGGTCTACTGGCAAATATCCAGTGGCTCTGTCTACAGCCATGGCTACATGACGTCTCTTCAACTCTGCCTTCTTCTCCCAGCATTCAGTTTAGTTTTCCTGCCTTGCCCTCTTCTGCTAAGCTACTGGCCAAAACAGCTATATTCATTAACCAATAAAAGCAACACATATACAGAAGGACTTCCCACAGCACAAGGCTATTATATTAGCATCTATTTTGCGTCTTGTAGTCTTCTTGCTGCATCTTAAAGGGGAGAGACAGAGGAAGCACACTACCTTGGATATATCTTCCTCTTATAAAAATGCACTAATGTGCAATACATGATGGAACGTGTCTTTGATCTCAGCACTTGGGAAACAGACCTGTATGAGGCCCAAGTCAGCCAGGGTTACACAGTGAGACGCCCACCCCACGAACAACATAGCCACTATTGCCTCCCTGAGGTGCCTACCCTCACAACCTCAGTAATCTCTAACTGCCATATAAAGATCCCATGTCCACATTCATTAATGAATATCTTGGGTTCAATTTTGTTTGTTTGCCTTGAGTCAAGGTTTCTCTATTTAACAGTGCTGGCTGTACTGGAACTTACTCTGTAGACCATGCTGGCCTTGAACTTGGAGATCCAGCTGTCTCTACCTCTCAAGTATTGGCCTTGAGCTCAGAGATCCGGCTGTCTCTGCTCCCCAAGTACTGGCTTCCAACTCAGAGATCCACCTGCCTTTGTCTCCCAACTGCTGGCCTCAAACTTGGAGATCTACCTGTCTCTGCCTCCCAAGTGCTGGGGCTCAAATTTTAAACTATGAAATTTTGGAGGGCACATTTAAATCACAGAAATAATTTTCATGTCTTATTGAGTACAGGCTTGCACCTTTGTAGAAAGTTCTAATTTCAGGATTCTTTAGACTTTTCTTCATGAAGAGATTATTTTCTTTCTAAGCAGGGGAAACACAGATATTAAGTTATATTTTTCTTGTCACATCACATTAGAGAATATCTGATGCTGTTATGTCCCATTGCTAGTATTAAATTTTACTACTAAATTAAGATGCTGTCAAGTTCCTCCAGCTAAAAATTAACATGAATCTTAGAGTTAATAACCAATGTGCAAATGTTATTTTAGGTAGAAGTATGAGATTTTCTTTTAAGACAATGTTGAGATTAATAATTTGCAGAGGTCTGAACTTTCAGTAGCCTATTTTGATTAAAAGATTTAAATTTGAAACAAATGTTTATTTTATGATTCAATGTTTCCTAGACTTAGTAAGAATCTTCTCAAACCAACTCCTTTATCATTATGGTTGTTCAATAACATTCTTCAGTATGCCCTTACTTTATGATACCAAAATATGATGCTAGATCACCTTGTATTTTCCCTCCAGTATCAGCATCAAATATTTCTGCAAAGGATACTTAATTCTTTCCAGGAGAGAATGAGAACAGGTTTTTCAAATTTGTGTTTGTATTCCTGACAAGAGTCCAAGGAAGAACTGAAATGTAAATAATAATACTATAAATTATTCCTATTTTATTTGTTCTTTAAAAATATCTATTATAATATTTTTATAAGATTAATTAAGAAATTCATGAGTATTAGTATATTCTTTTCCTGCTGTGATAAAATACCTGACCAAAAGGAGAGAAGGATATTTTATTTTGCTTTCAGTTCTAGAGGGATATAGTCCATCACATTTGGCAAGACATGGTAACAGACAGCTGGAGCAGGAAGTGATTAACTAATTGCATCTGCACTTAGGAAGCAGAGAGAGAAGAGCAAGTAGGGCCAGACATGACATCATTCCTTAAAGTTTCATCCCCTAAAGATCCCCAAACAGTGCCATCAAATGGGAACCAAGTCATGCTAAATGATTTCCTGATGATAGTGCTTAAAAACACAGACTTGTATAACACTGCTCTAAAAATAGTATAGATGTTTATTACTTACAAAAGATTCAAGCTCGAGGTCATTCACCAAATCAATAGTAAAACCTTGTTTTTAGCTAGCTCTGTAGACTTCTACAGCTTGGCACTATAACCACAAGCCATTTCTAAATATGGCAGCCATGTTGAAATATCCATGATAGAAGAACACAAATGTCTCTCTTTGAACTCTATGACCAATAGCCCCTTTATTTCTGCCTGCTTGTCCTTTTGGCAAGTTTAGAATAACTACTAGGTCCTCACAATAAACCAACTGGTCATTTGTCTGTCTTGTAAAATTCAACTGCTTGATGTTTTATCTAATATAATTGAGGGCATACATTTGAGAACCCTCATCACCCATATATAGGTTCAGTAATGGTCTAAAAGGATTCCTGGTTTTTTATGGTCATTATACCTACAAATAAGTAAAGTATTTTGTATAAATCAGCAAAGAAAAATATAAATAAATTAAAAACAAACAACAACAGAAAACCATTTTGTATATACTGCTCTTTTACCAGCAATGGATAGTGTTTCTCTTTAGATTTACCTATTTGAAACCAAGAAACCAAGTAGTTTTTTGTTATTGTTGTTTTAGCCGTTACTAGCTGTGGGCTAGTGTCCCATGTATCCTCTGCTAGATTATCTGATACTCATAAAAACTACTGACTCCCAGAAGAAAGGTGTTCACCATCAATTACATTGTTTATACGCATTCTGAGCAGGTGTGACAGTAGAAATCACAGACACATAAACATCCTTGTGGAAAGTTTCAAAAGCCAACACCGTCGAGGATATAGATGGGTCCCTCAGCTACTCAAGCTTTCAGTGCCAGTTTGTTCCTGAACAGCAAGTTTCCGGTTGAACCACTTCCTGAGAGAACTGAATTGTTAACAGATCTGTAGTCTGCCTTATATCAAAAGGAGAGTAAAAGGTTTAGTTTTCAAGGTATTCATAGTCTTATAACTTTGACCTTCAGTTTGCTTAATGAAAATGTTTCGAAATTAATTTTCCAGTAAGCACAATTAATTCAGTCCTGAAAGATGGTGGATTACAGTCGAGTAGAACTCAGTGATCTGAACTGACTATAGATAGAGAGAGTGTGATTCCTAAGCCACCAAAACTACGAGATGACACTCAAGGCAGTGTGATCCCCACTCCACTACAACTACTATATGATACTAAAGACAGTGTGATCCCACTTCACCAAAACTCCTAGATGACACTGCCACTTTAATTATCTCAAGTATGCTTTTAATAAACCAATTCCTAAATTACTCTTTCTTCTTTCTAATGTCTATGTTGTGTTTAATCTGGGGACATGAACTACACTCCATGATAAGTTCTGAAGTTAGGAAATGCATGTTTTATTTTCATTTATTTTATTATGAACTGTGCTTTTTTCCTAAAGAAGAATGAGTATTCAACTTTATGACCTCCTTCTAACTATGTTAAAAATCAAAGCAGCTCAAGAATATGAATAAAAAACCCATACACTTAACCTTGCTTTGCTCTCTACCCAGAGTTATTCCTTCAAATGAGAATTTCTAATGCATGGAAAACATTGTAAATAATGTATTTTTCTTATTATCTTTATTATTATTAAAAATTTCCACCTCCTCCCCTCCTCCCATTTCCCCCTCCTCCTCCCCCATTCCTCCTCCCCCTCCCTTTCCAGTCCAAAGAGCAGTCAGAGTTCCCTACCCTGTGGGAATTCCAAGGTCCTCCCACTCCACCGAGGTCTAGGAAGGTGAGCATCCAAACAGACTAGTTATTTTTAAAAGTATTTGTCAAATGTAATTATCAGAAGTCATGATATCTGTTACCTTGTTACACTGTTTTTCTAAAATACTATTTACCTCATTACCTCTAATTTCTATTTCTCAACATAATTTATTGAAATTGAGGTTATATTGTTTTGATTGACTTCAGAAATTAAAATATCAAGAAATGAATCTTAAGTTCTGAAAAAATGAGTTAAAGTACCTTTCGGGAAGAGACAAGAAAAACACTTAGGAGATCTGTTCAGTCTTTTGGGAGTAAATTGTCTTTGAAAGGCAGAACGGAAGCATAAAGAGGAATTCATAATGTTTCTCCTGGGTTCAACTATATTAATTTGTCTTAACCATCTTTGAAGTCCTGGCCACAGTGAGACTTTCCTAGGTGCATTTTAATTAGGGTGATTCTGACTCAATAACCTGCCCAGCATCAGCAGGGAGCAAGCCATTATCCCAAATCATTTGTCATGGAATCTATTACAACAAGAAATTAATAAATTGATACTCTTATGAGAACAGGAAGTGCAGCATTTGATAAAAATGCTGGCTTACAAGGTCCTCTATGATTGGTGATGAATGCCAGACTTGAGAGGGAAAGAAATTCCTGTGATGAGGTAGAGAAGCATTTCACACCAGTGTCACTCCTGCTGAGATATTACACGTTAGTGGAAGGTTGTTAAGAAGCTGGGTGCTGTGACTCTCTTTCACCACCCCCTCCCAAAGTCCCATCATTTTCACCGCTTTAAGTATTGAATCACTCTCACTGTGGATAAGCCATCTGCTCGAAGCAATAATTTTAGGAACAGGGTCCCCAAACAGCTTCCCGTAGATAACTGCTGGCAGCTCTGGCATTTGGGAGCACAATCTTTTAAAATTGAAATCTGCCCTCATAGGTCCAGCTTTGTAGAACTTTGGAGCACTGTGAGGTCTTTATACTTGTGATGAAGGTCAAATTCGCGTTGAGGACATTTAAGCAGAAATTTAGCTCAATTGTGTCATTGCATTTCAAAGTCCAAATAATGAAGAATGTGTCAAGGATCTTAATAAAAGCCCAACGTTCATCCTTCAGAAACTATTAACATTCATTATTCAGGAGAAACTGAATGAACAGATTATCTCTTGACCATGGGTGTCAAATTAATCTTTCTAAACTTACATTTTACTCTTCTGTCTGATCGCTATATCTCCAGCCCTGCCAAGTGTATGTGAAGGACATGGTCGGCCTCATGCCTAGTGTCTGTGTCCGGAAAAAAGCCAAGGCTGACAAAGGGAAAATACCACACTAAACCGATTTTAAATGCTTATTCTCAGAGTAAATATCACAAGTTTTACAAGGAGAAAGGCTTTATCTTAAGGTTTTTTTAATATTTTAAATATTCAAGGTATAATGACTTAATATCTTATTGTTCTTTTATCAATTGAAATCATAAAAAATCTCTATCCAAATATATCCTAACTATATACAAACCTAATATTCAACTATTAGAATTCAGTATGTTTTAAAGGGAGATCCAAGCAGAAAAGTATACTATCTATAAGTTCTCCAGGCAGAAATTTAATAGGAAAATGTGAGCACTACAGTTTGAGCACTACAGAAGCTACTGAAATTTCCTCCAAAGCAACAGGAAACACAAATAACCAGAGAATATCTGCAAGGAAAGCGTGACTGATGTCAAGATTCCTTAGTTTACCCTCAAGAGTACAGCCTTATATTGAAAATATTATTGACAAACGATCCACCTACAAACACAAAATGCCTAAGGCTAAAATCATTATCAACAGTCTTCTGTTTCCATCCCTTAACAGGTATGCTAATTTTAATTGATAATAAAATTTAATTGACAATAAAAGTTTTATCAAATAAAAAACTCTCCATTCCTCCAAAACGGTTTCAAGTATAGGTTATTAAATTAAAGTTAAGGCTGCAAAATATTCATTCCCTTTAAAATTTTTGACACTCATAGAGTAAGAACCAGTTATGCTGATAAGTAAAATGACAGTTAATGTAGGAAAAAGTTTTAGGAATCCCAATTGTCACAGTCCCAAATGCAATTGTTCTGTATTATCTAATTTTGTTTTTCAATTTAAAAGCTGAATTGGTATTCCAGAACATTTGTTGGTTTTTATCTATGGAAACAACCTGTGCTTTATAAAGCCATTACAAGTTGTATTATTTGAAGCTTCTTGGCATATTTTAGCAATAGAATTCTAAATAATACTGTAGCTCTGTAGTAGAGTTTGAAGTCAGGGATTATGAAGTCTCCAGAAGTTCTTTTATTGTACAGGATTGTTTTGGCTATCCTGGTTTTTTGCTTTTAAATATGAAGTTGAGTACCATTCTTTCAAGGTCTGTGAAGAATTTTCCTGGGATTTTGATGGGCACTGCATTGACTCTGTAGATTGCTTTTGGTAAGATTGCCATTTTTCCTATGATAATTAATTCTGCCTACCCAAGAGCATGGGAGATCTTTCCACTTTCTGGTGTCTTTTTTAATTTCCTTCTTTAGAGATTTAAAATTCTTGTCATACAGACTTCTACTTGTTTGGTTAGGGTTACTCCGAGATATTTTGTGCTATTTGTTGCTATTGTGAAGAGTGTTGTTTCTCTGATTTCTTCCCCAGCCCTTTTATCGTCTGTGTACAGGTATTGAAAACAGCCTAGTATTGGCATAAGAACAGACAGAAGGACCAATGGAACTGAGTAGAAGACCCGGATGTTAATCCACACACCTTCAAACACCTGATTTTTGACAAAGAAGCAAAAAATATCAAATGGAAAAAAGAAAGCATGTTTAACAAATGGTGCTGGCATAACTGGATA
>LOEQ01002057.1:119369-136069 GCA_001685075.1 Bramus lutescens | reverse complement strand
TATATATATATATATATAAAGCAAGAACAACTAAAAAGGAATACTCCAAGGAGATCTCATACATAGAAAAGGGGCAGAAACAAGGTCATGTAGTATTATAAATGCCACAGGGGCGTAGAGAGGCTGCAGGATTGTAGGGAAATGAGATAGGATGAAAAGATAGATGTGGTAGGACAGAGTCACAACACTCTAGTTGAACCTAAGGAAGCTGCATGATTGCAGGAAGCGGGTGTTAGACGGGACCAGCCATAGTCATAAAGACTGTAGCTAGGGGTACGTCTACCTTTGAGAATACAAGAGGCGTGGAAGGCACTCAGTAGTCACTTCTTTGGACGCAGAGAAGCATTCACACTGACCAAAGAGGAAACTTACCAAATTATGGCTGGTGGTTGGGATTGAGCGGGAAGGTGAATCAGTTGCTGGTAGACTGGAGATGTGGGATTGTGTCTGAATGTAGCCAAGATCCTAAGAGGGAACACAGGCATCTGGAGAGGCTCTCTGGGTAACACCACCAATGTAAATGCTTTTCCAGAGCATTTCCTTGGCAGCCAGGAACCAAGGAGTACCCCAAAGTCAAACCACAGTAACGAACCTCAAGAACAAGAGACTTATTGTGGGAAGGACACAATAGCAGCTCTTTCTGATTGGGAAGAGAATGCAATGGGCTGAATGGAGGGGCAGGGTTCTATAGAGTCTTCAGAGTATCCAGAGTGAGTTAGGGCCGTGCGTGCAGGGAGTAAGTGGGAAAGTACAGCACAGGCCAAGTATTATTTAACAATTAATACTGAGTTAAGGTGTGAGGGTTCGGGGACATGAGGATTTCCGAGTGTTGGTCCCCAGCTCGGACCCTGGGCTGTGGAGGAGAGGGTGCCTGAACTGCCCTTGTCCCGTAGTCAGGCTGATGAATATCTTGAATATCACCATAGAACCTTTGTCCGGCGACAGATGGAGACAGAGACAGAGACCCACATCGGAGCACTGGACTGAGCTCCCAAGGTCCAGCTGAAGGACAGAAGGAGGGAGAACATGAGCAAGGAAGTCAGGACCGTGAGGGGTTGGTGTGCCCGAACTAATGGGAGCTCATTAAAGCCAGCTGGACTGGGACTGAAGGAGCATGGGATCAAACTGGACCCAATGAATGTGGCTGACAACTGGGGCAGTCTGAGAAGCCAATGATAATGGCACTGGTATTTGTCTCTACTGCATGTACTGGCTTTGCGGGATCCTAGTCTATTTGGATGTACACCTTCCTAAGCCTGGATGGAGGAGGCGGGCCTTGGACTTCCCACAGGGCAGGGTAACCTGCCCTTTCATGGGACTGGAGGGGGAGGGGAGAGGGTGAGTGGGGGAGCAGGAGGGAAGTGGGAGGAGGCGAGGAGGTGGAAATTTTGATTAGTATTATTTCTAAAATAATAAAAAAATAATCTGCTGAAAAAAATGAAATAAAGGTAGGAGGAGAAAAGATTGAAGAAGACACCACCATGTTTGCCTCTGATCTTTACATACGCTCACATAGTCAAGCACATACTTGCCTACAATACACCCCCCCATACACACATGCACAAACACACTAAATCAGAAGAAAATCAAAGAATTAATAAGTTTTTTCCTGTTTCTGTTTCATTCATTGATACTATTCAAATGAATATTCAACTTGATTTTAATGTAATTACAAATAAACTCTTAATTTCTTTAAATGATTATATTCACTTGTTTTCATTTAATAGAATTTTTGTGTGTGCATTGTACTTTTGTGTCTTCAGTTTTCTCTAGTTTCCTTTATTTTTGTGAAAACCCGAAGTAAACAACGAGAACACTTATCAGTGCTTTCCCCAAAGCCCAAGCACACACCTCCCAATTTCCATGATTCCTTGTGGCCTGCATAATCACGGTGTGCGTTACAATGTTGTCGATTGACTGTCTTATTCCAAGAAGGAAAGCTCTACAGAGGGATAGTAAGGGTGTGTGTGTGTGTCACACACACACACACACCACACACACACCACACACACACAGTGGTGTGTGTGTGGTGTTTGTGTGTGTGTGTGTGTGTTTGCTGAGTCTTTGTAGCTAAGATTCTGGGGCACATGGCTGTTAAAGATTTGCAGTGGATCAGTAAGTGAGATTATACACACAGTGTGTGAATCATCACCAAAAACATGTTTCTCACATGTCAAGAACATATTTCAGAAATCATTCAAGTAGTACTGAAGAAAGACGATCATATAAACGCAGTATACAAAGGGAAAGCTCAGTAAAGATGTACACAGCCTTAATCTGCCAGGGTCAGCATTAACAGCATTCTTTTGTCACTGATGAAACAGTTAGGGATATTATCTCTGTTCTTCCAAGTTTTAGAATTTAAATTATATTTGACTACAAATGCTACCTAATATAATTCTTTTCTTCACCCAATATAACAAAAATTAAAGTCCAACATATTATGCAAATAAACAAGCCTGGATAGAATGAAAGAATTTAGCAAATTAGAAACTGCAAGCAGTAATATTTCAAAGATGAAAGATCCAAGCCTGCCACATTATTAAAAGGATTAAGCTGTCATATCTCTCTGGGACTATACAGCACAGAGAGGGGCCATTACTGAATTCAAGCTGCAGAACTAAAGTCAAGGAGCTTTGTTTACAATCCTGCACTGACTCCTGATGCATATAATCTTGCAGAGATAATTTAACTCATTCTATGTCTTAAGTTACTTCATTTCAAATATATAGCTTAAATCATCATCTGTTTTTTTGTGGGGTATAGTTAAATTAGTTTTTCCAAAAATACTTCTGTTAACTAATGTGTAATAAATAAATCCATGCCACGCAAGGCAGTAGGTTCCTGTCATCTCAGCACTCATGAAACAGAGGCAGGCAGATCTCTGTGATTTAAAAACCAACCTGGTCTGTGTTCTTCCAAGCCAGCAAGAGCTATATAATGAGGCTCTGACTCTTAAGTAAACAAAGAGCTTCTTTCAGTTGCAAAGTCTACACACACATGCACACACATGAGCACATACACAATACATACACATACAAGTTATATAGAGCTTCATGTAGTTTACCTTGAACTCCTGAACCTCCCGCCCTTACCTCCCAAACACTGGGAATATATGCATTCACCAGCTACTCCTAATACTACATAAATATTCTTAAATTAGAACTACAAATATTATTTTAGTATTGTACTAGGTTTTAAATATCACAGGAAATACATTTGTTAGTAATTAAGAGCAGGATAGAACCATGTATTAAAGGCTTTGTGTGTGGATTTGAGCTTGAAACACAATATCTACCAATGTATTACATTTCTAATCCCTGGATTAAAAAGAGGAGAAAGACAATTTCTGATATAGCACAAGGATATAAAGAGGCAGGCGAGATTTCCCAACTGTCACTTCTTACTTCGACGAAGTGTAACTGTTGACTGCCTTACCCAGCAGATGCCATATATTCTTAGGATCCGCTTATAAACATTATAATAAATTGTGTCTTCATTGCTGCATGTATAATGTCTGCTTTTCCGTTCACTGAAATAAGACAACTTAAATGGTTCTTTCCTAAATAATAAATAGAAAAGAAAATGACTTAAAATTAAGTGTATGTGTTTTCCCCTACAGGAAATCACAACAGATAATGACTATTCATGTAATTTTTAAAGGTCTTGACTCAATTTTAAAGACTAAGATAATGCCTGCTGAAAGTTAATATGGGTGCAGTTTCCTACTGTATACTAAAAAGTGGCTTCCAGTGCAAGCATGTGTACCCTAGTTCAATTCCCTGGAACCCACATTAAAAATCCAGAAATAGAGACATGTTGATATAACCCAAACACAAGGAAGGCAGTGACTAGAGAAACCCTAGAATTTGCAAACCACAACTTTCTTATCAATCTATGAGCCCTGGGTTTAGCAAGAGGACACTGCCTCAAGAAACCAAGGAGAAAGCAAAAGAGAGAAGCACTTAGTGTTCAATATTGACCTGTGACTTCCCCATGCACATGTACACCACCCACACAAATGCACAACATAAACACATTGAATACACGCACAGTCACAAGTGCATACACATTCATAACATGCACATGCACACACATACATATAAACACACATTTAGTACATACACACAAACAGCTATCCTTCATATTCTCATGAAATAGGAATGAATATGTATGTATGTGTGTATATGTATATATGATATTTTTTAATGTTTTCAAAAACTGAGAGGTTATGTACTTCTCCTGTGACAGGAAGAAATCTGTCCTTGCATTAATACTGAGCAAAATAGTTACCTTATCTAACAGCTGATTAGAACATACCAACCTTTCATGATGGAAGAATCTAAAGATCACCATATACAAAATTGTTTATTTAAAAAAATACAGAATTGAGCAAAAATTGAAGTAGAAATGGAAAATTATATAGGCATATGTGCATTTTTAGGGTTTCCTTAGCTATTTATTAATAGTTCAAATTATTAATTTCAAATTCCATCCCAGGATAGTATTTACATATTCCAACCATCCGACTTAATTTTACATTAAGAACCTTTTTCATTAAGAAGAATTAAGAGACAGCAGTTTGCGCAACAACTTTTTAACATTTTCACTCATACAAGCATCAGGTAGTTTCTAGGCATCAATGAACGTTTCTCCTGACGCTGACTTCAGCAGGGGAAGTGATTAGGGTCTTGTGGTTCTGCTGCAGCTGGAGAAAGGTAATCACCTATTGATGAAGGTAAATTAACTCCCTGCAGACAAAAGCTTGCCCTCTGCCTCCTGTCTCAATGCATTAAGCCAGAATCTGCAAACTCTCCGACTGACAAATAGGTTCTTGGGATTGAAAGTGTCATGCAAAAACCTTCTAGTAAATTTTCAGAGGAAAAAAAAAACTGTGCAAAAGCAACAGCAGTACCAACTCCACTGAAAGCAGAATTATGAGGAACGAGCATAGATATGCACTGAAATGGTAAATCAGTCCTTAAGCAAACACCTGGAAGGTTGTTTACTCATCTTTTTTCAGGGCAGAAAATGAAAATCTTTCAAAGTTTGGAAGAAACGAGCATTCTTAAAGTACGATCCAGAGATATAAAAAGCTCAAAGTTGAGAGTAGTCATTCAATTAAACAACTTTTACTTTATAAATTTACCATGAAAAGACAAAATTTGATGGAAAACCATTTAATAACAGTACATGATAGCCTTAATACACTTCCATTTCACCTGTCGTTGAGAAAAGGAATTTCAAACTTTTGAAACTCTCCAGCTAAAATTAACTTTTCACCTTCATACCTGTTCTGATCACATGCATAAACCAAATTCCCTCTAAGCCACACTTGAATCTGTTTGACTTGAAAATCGCCTGCCCCTGCACTTCAGTTGTACAGTATGTGGAAATTCCATTTGTGTATTCTGCTCCCCCAAACTTTGGAGAATTGTACTGCATAAGGCAACTCATTTCTAGATTTATTTGTATGCAAAGCAGTTATATAAAGTTAATGCAAAGAATGTTTAATGATAATATATATATATTAACATCGATAAAGAATTTCCCTTCTTCATTAATAGTCCTGACTGAAGCAAGACCTTCATGATTTTCAAGTTAGAGTTCTGTGCCTTTCTTACCCACCCATTGTTTAGCTTCTGAATCTGATTGAGAAAACACCCTTCTTGTTATATTCTAAAAATAAAACACTTTCTTGAAGCAAACTGTCTCACCTAGGGTCAGGTCTCTGGATATGTCTATTGGAAGCCGGCAGGAAAACCTTCTTGCATGAGATAGGCAAGTATTAGAACTAACAAGAATATTATCCCTAGCTGGCTTCCATTATTACACTCTTGGAAATCCTGTTTCTATTTTTTTTTTGTTGTTAGTAGTTAATGACAATGTCCAGGGCTAGGAAGTACCCAAATGCCCTTCCCACAGCAGCTTTATATCATAATGTTTGCTACCTGGAAGCCAGGGGAAAAAGAAGACAATATATATTACAGAGCTTGTTAGGTTCTAATCCACATTTTCCTTCAGTGTTTCTCCACTCTGGACTTGGATTAGAATCATCTTATTCAATTCCAAAATAAAAGATTCAGGTTTGATTCCTCTTGGTTGAGCCCAACTTCAGTACTATTTGAAATGTACACTCAACGTTGACTAGTTCATTTTTATACAGTAATTAAAAATTAAAATATTATAATATGTAGAGAGATTGGGGATGTGTGTTTGTGTCTTTATTTGTATGAATACTATATAGACATATAACTAAGAGGCAGAGGAATGACCATCTCATAAACTTAATAAAAAGGATTTTTTGAAACCATAAGATGGATAATGTAAACTGTATCATAAATCCCTTCAGCCTGATTCAATGACATGTAAACATGCCCTTTCTTCGTTATTTTAACTGTAAACATGTTGTGTGGCCTGCAGAGCTGGCTCAGTGGTAAAGAGCATGCACTTTTCTTGCAGATGTATGAAATAGATTTTTGTGGTCTATTTTCATTATGAGGTGTACTTAGAGTATAACCGAGTTACAGATAAGCAGGAGGTGCCAGGCCTCTCTCTCCGTTCACTGGCAGCTAGTACCTCCTTATCTCAAATCCTATGGAGCTGGAAAGGCACATGAGTTGGCTATGTGACTAGGCCTACATGAGAAAAGGCAGTTTCAATTTCAAAATTATTCATTACTCCAGGTATGAAGAAGATGACAGGAATTTCTTAGTGTTGCAGAACTTTAAAAAGCATTGCCTTTTATCAGGCAGAGAGCTAGCTAGTCATTTTGCCTTTTCTCTGTGCCTGGGTCCCTTACTTCAGAATAGTATATTTAAAAACTACTTTATTTTCACTAGTCTCTTGAATTTATTATCTTATTTATTATGCAAAAACCTTCTGAGCTCCAGAGAGATTTAACATCTCTAGCCTCCAAAGCCTAATATGTATATACACCCTCTCTATACACACACATAATTTGAAAAATAATAAAAATAAATTTTAACAAACAGAAATAAAAGGCAGAATAAAACTTTCACTTAAGCATACCTATTGAGTTATCATTATGAACTGGCAATATCTTTATATTTCATAAATCTATGCTAGTAATGGTAAGTTACAGTCCTTAGAAACTAATTCATTATGAAGATTATATATTTCTAGTTGTGTATCTATAAACAGTCAAAATTAGAGTGCATAATACGTTTCTTTTCTATAGACATCCTTTAAGACAATATTTTTCAAATAATGAACATTATTCTTTATGAATCTACATAAAGGATGCAGCTTGGCACAGCCACAGCCATCATGATCCTTATCATCATCCTTACCAGGTGACCTTGGCACACATCCCAAACACTGCAGTAAATAACATCATTAACAGAATGAACAGGATGTTCTGTGTTGGGCAAGACTGTTTAACTGACATTTAATATGTTGAAAACATGGAAGAAATCTCAAGAATATTCTGTTTGGCCACAGAACACCTTTGTCCAGCTTAGCCTATGAACCTTTGTCTTTTTTCTTGACATTCTGTAGCTCTTTTTATGCCATTACCCAGGACACACTTTGATCTACTAAGTCCCTAAGAAGACGAATTTAACCCACTCCTATATGCATTTGCTTCCTTGGTCTCTTTTCACCAGTTGTCTCGACAGCCAGTTTTTCCAGATTTTACCCAAACACTGTCCTTGGACTGTGCACACAGTTGTGAGACAGTGGAGAGGTCATGGAAATGACAAATCAGGAGGAATTATAGCAGCTTAAAACTAATCAAATAACAATAGGATACAGGTCAGATTGAACTAGACCTTACTTAAAACAAAAGCATTTGGGATTTCAGAAAAAGATGAAAATTATTTTATTTTAACGTTTCTCCCTCTGCCAGAAGAGTGGCGTGAAGTTGGTGGAAACTTGAAGCATATTAAAGAAGAGACGTCTTTGAAAGGGAAAAATTAGAATAGTGCTAATATTTTACTCTTGATTGGCAGTTTGAGTGAAGAACTTGCAATTTTCTAAACAGTATTTCACTGATTGCTTCCTCCCAAAATTTTTAAAGATTCTTCTTTAAAGAATGCCCTGAAACTAGTATTTTAAAATCATAAGTTTTGGATTTGATAGTGCTGAAGAGAAATTTGGGGTAGTAGCTGAAGCTTGGAACCAGAGGGACTTTCTTTAAAACAAACACACAACAGAAATATACAAGAAAAAGAAACTAATAGAACATGCATGTTGGAGCTGGGAATGGGTGGACAGGAGGTGGCAGATTCAACATGAGAGTTTCAACATTGAAAGCCTGGAGTAGGAACACTAGATTGCATCCTAGCTGGAGGAGCCAAGGGATGCTCAAGCGCAGAACACAAGGTTCTATTCCCTGCTAATGGTGATACCTACACAAACTATAATACAAACACAAGCTCATTCATTTATCAGGTATTTGTTAAGCTATTACTGAAAATGAAATCTAATAAACACGGATAGCACTGCACTAATTTAAAGTTTGAGTTATAATCATCAAGGACCCTAGCATCCACAGTTTGGAATTTAGATAGCATAAGAAATAGCTGCATGCAACAGTCTTGGGAAATGTCTGGAATTACATTTGTATAACTGTTTACAGAATGATAGAACAGCGTTAGACTAGTACAAGATAGTAAATCATTATGATGGTGGAGGATATACACACTAAAATTCACTGAGAGCCTGCACCTACTATAGGAAATCCTACGGTCAGTAGCCTTTAAGTTACTTGCCCACCTGGGCGTGGCCTCTTATACTATAAATGCCAACATAAAGCACGTGTTCCCTCTCTCTTCTGGCTGCTGGAATCGGTTCTTATTCCCCATTATTGCAGAGGACTGTGAGTCTACCCAAAAATAATCCTTTATTATGCTCAATTCTGAGCTAGTGTGAGATTTCTTTTCAGCGTCCATCTTCATGCACCCTTGCATGATAAATTGTTTATTTATCAATATTGATATTAACAAATATAAAGAAGGACTATGTGGCATTAATAAGCATTGCAAGATCCTTATTAATCTTGTGAGATTATGAAACCCATCAACTTATAAGTGGGTTCTAGGAAAGAAGGGATAGAAAACAAGATAATTGGACAATTTTAAAAGAAGGAATATGGGACGATAAGGGAAATCAAAAGACAATACATGGTACAAGCTCAGGATGGTCCAAACTTTGATATATCAAGAACAGAATCTGAAGTCTGACAATAGGGTATAAAGAGTCAAGTTTGTAGGCAGAAACCAAAATTGCCAGGAATACCTGTTTCTACTACTTTCTGTCTTTTGTCACTAGTTGGAGCCAAGAGGTAATAAGTTTGATCTAAAGCCACAAGAGCTTATATTAACTAGCTTCTCTACGGAATTATACAAAACCATCATCAGGTTCATATGAAAAAAGTTATCATTATTAATATTACTATTATTATTTTGATATTTTGTGACAGCATATTTCTGTGTAGCCTTGGCTGTTCTGGAGCTTACTATGTCGACCAACCTGGCCTCAATCTCATAGAGATCCACTTGCCTCTGACTCACAAGTGCCTCACTGTCCAGAAAAGAAAATAATTTAAGATATACATTTTTTGGAATTTATAACAAGATAAATAAAAGTTTAATATGGAAACTAAATCTCATAATCATTTTAAAATACATTTGCATATATACCATTTATCTTTTATACTTTAAGAAAATCATCCTTATGAACAGGGATGATCTTGATTCTGATGATTTTGAACTTATCAAAAGAGCCATATCATAACTCCTTGCGTTGACTAAGGATTATTCTGCAGAAAGAATGAAAAACAGTGTTTTGATACTGAGTGTGTTATTTAAGTGATCATTTTAGAAAATGTAGATATACATGTTATTCCATATGTACTCCCATACCTTCCGCCTTTGTACCCAAACTAAAAGTCTCCTTCAGAGTCAACTCTTGCAATGAGGTGCTTTGTGATACAGAGTTGTGCTGTTTGCTTGCTTGCTTCACAGACATGAGAACAAAAGAAAAAAATGATATTTAATATAACTTTTACATTTGTTACTTTGTGGTCTGGGATAGAATAGCCATAACAGTTACAAAGTTTTGGATACTTTCTGCTACAATTTTTTATTAGATAAGATCAGAAGAGAGATGTGATCTTGTCATCATTTGTAATAAAATCCAAATTCAGAAAGTATTTGATTTCGATGTGAAATGGATATGTCTTCATGATTTTCACAAAGAAATAATAGAAAATAAATGTTTTTTGGGCCTAATTACTTCTATGTGCATCTCTCCCTTCAGAAAGCAAAACCAACATTGTCAGAGTCGACCTTGGGCAGTCCTGGATGTTAGCTTAGGGTATGGTGTGAGACAACATCTTTAATTCAGACATATTGTTCAAGTCAACAACAGACATGATTTAAAATATGTCAACTCAAAGATTGTCTCTTGGTTACAACTTCAAACTTAGTACTTTAATATCTCCCCTTTAAAAAAATCTTTTTGTCTTGTTTTCCCATCAAGAAGAGTTCTGAGTCAATAATCCTTTCTTGGTGTTTGTTGGGGGTTTAGTTTTTAGAACAGTCCATAGGCTTTATTTTTTTATAAATAAATAAGAGACTTTACTAACCTTGATTCCAGAACTCTTCAACTTTCATTTTTCAAAGAACAGCTGTAATTTCCAGACGTTCGGAAGATGCAAAGACAGGATCTCAAAAAGTTTCAACATAGTATATAATTAAAATCGTTCAAACAAAATCTGTCAGAGATGCTGAGAAATCAAGGCCCAGGGGGAAAAATACTGCACAAACCAAATAAGTTCGATTGGTGCGGAGGACTTGCCCTCTAACAGGGGAAGGCCACCAGATCAGTGCCCAGAGCAAGTGAGAATTATTTGCTTCTCTGTCTAACAACATATCAAAACCATTAAAGAAGAAACAGGACAGTTTGCACTATATCAGATTTTGGGATGTGTGTGTGTGTGTGTTTGTGTGTGTGTGTACACATGCATGTAAGTATGCATGTATATGATTGTATGTTAAAGCACAAAGCACAGTGCATTTCTAAAAAGTATTTGTTTCTTTTTCTGCCCAACTTCAAAAGAAAATGGAAAAAATAAACCATTATAAAAATGTTGCTAATGTATAGATTTCCCATTTAGAAATAAAAAGCATTAGTCCACTTTGTTAATGTTTGATTTTGTTTTTCTTTTCACTAAATTGCTAAAAGATGTAATGTTGAACTAGAATGCAGAGACAAAATAATCTGCCCATCTCCCTCCAATTCCACCAGTTTATGATCTTCTGTTGCTTTCTTACTAAAATAAACACAGAATTCTCAATGCATGGAAATGGTGAGCTGTTTCCCTGCTATTTCCTATTTCTACTGCTCTCAGTAGATGGGAATTATGTCTAAATGTTGAATTATTTGTCTTTATAATGCTAGTCATAATTGCCATAAGAAGCATAGCCAAATAAAATTAAGAGGCCCATTAAAAATACTTGCTCAAATATAGAAAACACACATGAACACACTCACACAGAGAGATGCAGAGAGAGAGAGAGAGAGAGCTCACAAAACTGTTGAGATTTCAGTGAACATCATTTTCAATGGTAGAGGATGATACAAAGGAAGTGAAAGTGGTGGGTGGTTTATGAATTCATCCATGGAAACATTGAATACCTTTCTTTCAAAAGTAAAATCATGAGGAAAAGGCCCAAATGCTGACTTTTGGATACTTTTGTGATTATTCCAATTTCAATTTTGTCTCCTCCTCCTTTCTATTCACACAGTGTTCCAACAATAATTTTTTTTATTTTCTATATCTAAAGAAGCTTTTCATGGAGCTAATCCTTGTTGAAGTCTCATCTTTTATTATATATTTCCCAAATTTATCTATGCTTTAGAGTTTTAATTTAATTTATTCTTTAATGTCTGTTAATACAATTCACTATTGTACATATTCAATAATGTACTAATAACATTCACTAAGTATTTCTGTTATTAAATATTTTTGAAGGTACATCTTTATCTAATTTGAAAAAACGATGTCTATGTTGTTTTTGTATCTACTTCTATTACTTATTTGTATATCCTTCAAAAAATCATTTCTAACAATTAACAAGAACTATGAAGGGTATACTCAAGCAAAGTGATTTAATTAGCTAACAAGATCAGTGAAGTGGTAAATTAGCCTTCCATAGATGAAATGTTTGACATGTATCCTCAAAAGAGCAAAAGTTATTTCTTAAAAGGCACAGAAGCTTAGCAGAGCCTCATGGAGGAGAATACAAAAGCTTGAAAGCCCTTGCAATGAATAAAGCCAAGGTTGCCATTCACAGGCTGCAAGAAGCCCTCATCTGGAAAGTATCGCAATGCAAGCTGGTGCTGTCTCGTTGTGCTGCAGATAGACTTAAATTATTACTCAAGTCTACAAGTTCCATCAGAAAAACATACCGAAATTTTCTTAGTTAATTATGTACATATATATGTGTGTGTCTGTTTACATATATATATGTATATATATATATATGAACACACACATGCACATACACACACACATATATCCTGTTGACTCTATGTTTGCTATTCAAGTAATTCAAGTATATATGAATTCAAACCACTTGTATTGGGCAATCCATTGGAGGCTCATTTCTGGGAATGGCTAATGTCCTCTCTCAGAGACATTGTGGTCCTCTGAATCTTACAATCACTCTGTTTCCTCTGAATGGTCCCTAAACCTTAGGTGCAGAAGATGTTTTGAAGATTTATCTGTTGTGACTGGGCTCCCTACTATCCATTGATCTCTGCCTTATGGTCACTGTGGTTCCTTATAATGGTCTTCATTTGCTGTAAGGAGAAACTTCTTGAATGAGGAATGAACTATAGTTATCTGTAGATATAAGAACAAGTTTTAGAATGTAGTTGGAATTACCCAGGCTTTAATTATCAGTAACATGTTTTCTTTTAAGATACGTGACTTCACTAGCCCTGTATCACTCACTAGATTTCTAGCATCAAGTTTTCCCTCCTGCTGAGCAGGCTTTAAATTCAATTAAAGGGCTGTTGGTTACCGCTAAGATATGAGTGTCATTATTTTACCTTTAGGTATGTCTTGGCATACTGGTCAGAGTTGGGTGGGGATGGGATTCCCCTCTGTATTCTTTGAATATGTGTTATTACCATTGGTTAATAAAGAAGCTGTTTTGACCTATGCCATGGCAGAATATAGTTAGGAGAGAAAAGTAAACTGAATGCATGGAGAAAGAAGGCAGAGTCAGGCATATGCCATGTAGGAGGACACCAGAACTTTACTGGTAAGCTACAGCCTAGTCACATCTGACATTTGGGTACTTTATTTGGTGTATACTTTGAGTTCAGACAAAGATTTATTCTTTAGTTATTAGATTTTTGTTTTATGCTACATTAAAAAGCTTATTTAAAGTGCCTGAAACATTTAGTGTCAAATGCCTTTAATATTTCTGAACGTGAAAATGAAGGAATTACTGTTTACTGGTTAAGAAAGACACTTTGAGGGTTTTTTTTAAAAAAAAAAGAGAGCATGCAAAAGAAGCAGAGAACCAGAGTGAAGTCATTATTATAGTTTCTAATGACACTCTGAAGTAGGACATGATGTATATCATGCCCTTCATAGGCATATGTGCTAAACATTTCCAGTGTGTGACACTGTGGCTCCCACCATGCTGTACTGCACCAGGGCAGGCCAAAGGCCTGTTGACCGTGGACAGAAACCACTGGAGCTGTGACCAAGAAGAAAGTTTTCTCTGTTGTAAGGTAAAGATCTCAGTTTTCTTCTCACAGTGGCAGGAAGCTGACTAACAGAGGACAGAAGAATCCATTTAATGAGAATCCCATGTGCCTCACTATCAGAATGTAAGGCATTTTATACATTTTGCCTTTATTTTAGGGTTAATTCATTTGCAAAGCTCAAAGATTGCTCTCTTCTAATTTATCACTACCATATCATTCTAAACACATTTTGTCTCATTGAATCAGAACTTAACTCAAATAAATAATCCAAGTGTTTACTCTAATTCAACTGAGACAAAATAAAAATGAATCCAAATTTATTACTATACCACCATATCTTCAGAAACGCACATTTAAATTAATTTTAAGCTCATTTTAAAGGAAAACATTATGCAATATGTTTTGTATGAACTTCAAAGACATTGTATCTTGCTAAACTTTCTTTCTGTTTAAAGACTGTTATACTGAGTACGTAAATTTTATGTATTGCTTAGGCAAAATTGTTTTCTGGCTTTAATAATATTACATTCTGGTAGCTAGAAAGATGGATCAGCAGTTCAAAGCACTAGCTGTTCTTTCAAAGGACCCAGGATAAATTCTGAGAACCCACATGATAGCTCACACCCAACTGTAACTGCAGTTCCAGGGGAACCAACAAACCCCTTTGTCCTCCAAAGGCACTGCCCACGCATGATGCACAGACATACATGCAGGCAAAGTACTCAATGCATAAAATATAATATTTTAAAATTTGCATTCTTTTTGCTTGTTCCCATTTGTTATAAGCTTAAAATTAATATTAGATTTTGATATCATAACATTAAAACCTATTACTCATTTCATTTTTATATGCAAGTAGTTTTTCATACAATACACTACCATTTGTGCATTTCTTTTGATACTACAATAAGTTTACATTCATCCTAGACCACTATAAGCTAAATGTAGAAAAGAAAAAGCTAAGAATCAAGTAATTAATCAAAAAATCTACTGTTTTCTTTTAATGGTTTTAGGGATATAAGAGACTCTGGGCTTTTCTATAACTAGGTAATTTTATAGTAGCATTACTTATTATTAGTTCTGTGACATGTTCAATTGTTCCTATTAATTACATTAATTTTAATTGGGGTGTATTATGTCCAAATCAGAATATCCTGAACTCTATATAAAAATAAGACAAACATTTTATGAAGTATAAAAGTCAAATAATGTATATTACCATAAAAATTAGTTTCTAAAAAGATATGAGGACACAATAAGCATGAGAAATATTTGTAGGGATAGTAATACATGTCAAAAGTGAGAATAAACTCAAAACTAATGCACTCTTAATATAACAGCACAAAGAGTATTTTAAGAATTGTTTTTATTTGTGCATGTGTGTGTGTCTGTGAGTGTGTGTGTGTATGTGTATTTATATCAGTGCATGTCTGTGTGACTATGTGCCATGCATGCCCAAGAAGTCCAAAAAAGAATATCGGATGTCCTGAAGGTGGAGTAAGACATGACTATAAACTGCCTGAGCAGGGTGCTGGGTATCAACCTAAGAAGCTCTAGAAAAGCAGAAAGAGCTCTTAACTGCTGAGTTACCTCTCCAGACTCCATTTGTCATGTGTAAGTACCCACTGTGCTGCTGATGATGACAAGAGAACACAGGGTGTGAGGTCAGGGAAATCCATAGAAACGATCTGCTCTCATTGTAGTCCTCTCACATCCTTACACATTCATACTTAACATCTCAATGTAATGGTTTTGAAATATAATAATCTTATCTCTTGCTCTGCGTGATATGTAACTGAATACAATGATTATTGTGCAATGAAATTTAGATTGCTATTTTGATGTATTAGAAAAATATGGTTCGATATTCAAGTGATGCTCTTGATTCATGCAAATCGTTGCATCACCATTTGATTAAAATTAATTCTGAATCCACTAACACTGTAATAAAATTTAATGTCAATCATTTAAAAATTCTTCTGTGTCATAAAGCTATTATCAAGCCTAAGAATTAGTAAGAGTGTCAGGCAAGTAAATAACCTGTCCTATAGCTGTTAAAACTGATTAATCTCCAAGCACCATTCCTTTCATAAGGGAAAAAGGAAGGTAAGGTCCAGTGAAACCGCTAAACCCCTAGAGGTTTAGGAGCAGCTTGCTTTTAAGGCAAATCTTACTGATGCGATCCTCTGAATTAGTTTAAAATGCTAGTTTTGTTATAGATGTTCATTCCACATTGTTTTACTATCATGGAATGCCAATCAACCGCAGAAAACATATAATGACATCAGCTATAAAATAACAGGGAAGGAAAGGATTAGAGAAGAGAAAAAGAGAAAGGTAGTAAGTAAAGAAATAAGAAAGAGAACTTAAGGAGCTTTAGCATTGCCAGACAAATAGCTCACATTTCTGTTTAATTTATTCAATATATATTGATCATACATATCCACCACTTCCCTGACTGTGCCCACTTCTTCTCCCTTACAGCTTAAGGTCTTATTTGTATTCTCAGTTTTGAAAACCTCATATTTCCAAAAGCTTGATCTTCCATCTTGAATAGGAGATTGTGCAAGCCATTTTTCAACGATACTGAAGAAGTATAAAGCATAATAAAAAAGGGGTATTGAATTTTGTCAAATGATTTTTCCACATCTAATGAAATGATCATATGTTCTTTTTTTCTTTCAGTTTATTTATATAATGGATTACATTGGTAGATTTTTGTATGTTGAATCAGCCCTCCATCTCTGGGATGAAGCCTACTTGATTGTAATGGATAATTTCTTTAATGTGTTCTTGGATTCTGTTTGCCAGAATTTTATTGAGAATTTTTGCATCGATGATCATGAGTGACATTGGTCTGTAATTCTCTTTCTTGGTTGGGTCTTTGTGTGGTTTTCAAAAACACCAATGATAGCCTTTGCTGGAGAGGATGTGGAGTAAGGGGAACA
>LOEQ01002057.1:104793-118854 GCA_001685075.1 Bramus lutescens | reverse complement strand
CTTGTTCCTTGGGCAGCTGAGGGGAGGGTGCCTGAACTGGCCTTATCCTATAGCCATACTGATGAATATCTTGCATATCACCATAAAACGTTCACGATGGATGGAGATAGAGACAGAGACGCACATTGCAGCACTGGACTGAGCTCCCAAGGTCCAGTTGAAGAGCAGAAGGAGGGAGAATATCAGCAAGGAAGTCAGGACCATGATGGGTTGGTCCACCCACTGAGACAGTATGCCTGTTCTAATGAGAGCTCACCAACTCCAGCTGGACTGGGACTGACCAAGCATGGAATCAAACTGGACCCTCTTAATGTGTCTGACAATGAGGGCTGACCGAGAAGCCAATGATAATGGCACTGGGATTTGTCTCTACTGCATGTAATGGCTTTTGGGGATCCTATTATATTTGGATGCATACCTTCCTAGGCCTGGATGTATCAGGGAGGGCTTTGGACTTCCTATAGGCAGGGTACCTTGCCCTCTCTTAGGACTGGAGGGAGGTGGGGGGAGAGTGTGTGGGGTAGCAGGAGGGAAGTCAGAGAAGGGGAGGAAGTGGAAATTCTGATTGATATTATTTATAAAGTAATCGAAAATGTAAAAAAAAACTTCACTTGGAATAATCTTAATGTACACAATAATGTGTTTAATGGAAGCTGTGTTTCTGGTGTTTCAACTCACCTTTCAATTTGTCCCATATTTATATATCTTGCCTCTAAATCATTCTTAAAGTTCTAAGAAGAAAGATCCTTCACCAAAATATAAATGGGCCATCAATTAGTCAATTGCTCAATAGGTAGAATGTGTGCAAATGTTGCTTTTAAAACTTCTATGTTTGAAAGAGTCTGACTAATGGAATATATTAACTCTCTTTCTATGGCGACAACTCCATGTGACAGGGTCAGTGCAAGTGAGAGACAATAAACTAGGAATGCCTGAATTTTCTTGATGAGGCAAGGGCTAATTCTGTTGGACTAACACCCTGTCCCTTTGCCCCTTACCGTGCACTTTCCCTGGAGATTACCCTCAGATGAGAGAGCTACCTCCTTCACAAATGCAGTTTTTACTGACTCCTGACCCCCTCCTCTATCTTTACAACCAGGACACACAGAAGTCCAGGGTAAAGAGAGGTCCTCAGAAATATTGATCAATATGCATGGCTCAGTAGCAGTGTGTCCTATGTAATTTCTCAGAAATTTTAAGTGCTACTTAGCTCTCTATATTAACTTATAGCAATTACCCACTTTATAAAATGTTTTTAAAAGCCTTATAAGATTTTTATATATATATATATAAACATGTATATACATATAGATACATATATATGCATATACATATATCCATCTGTTAATTAATGTTATAGACCCTACTTGATTATTAATAATTGCAAAATATACATCATACATTATATATGTATATATATTTTAATATATATGTGTGTGAAAATCAATTGGGATCACTAGCACATCAGTTAACAGGTGAGTTTTTCAATTGGTATTTTCAGCTTCAGGGACCTACCACCTAGTTATAATGGATAACCAAGTAGCCTATATTGTTGGGCTGTAGCCAGGATACCCCAACCAATAACTCAAAGAGAGGGGTTCTAAGTCACAGTGGGCTTTTTATTAGGCAAACTGTAGCTTCTGAGAAAACAATTATCTCCTGCATAGGGTAACAATAGAGGGAGGGAGAAAGAGAAAGGGAGATAGAGAGAATGAGAATAATCAAATTATTGAATCAAAATTCTTAAATACCAAGAATAGTTCACTAGAAGTTTTATTTTTCATTCAGTTTTAATTAATATATAGTTTCATAGAACCAGTCACCTTGAACCTTTTATAGAAATAGATTCTACATTATAGATTAGTTATAATGATCAAAGGGTAAAAACGTAGTTTGATATCCATCAAGCTTTTAATGTTCAGATAGAAGAATCTTTTCAAAGAGCTTTATGTATGTCTATTTCTCTGATAACCACTGTGCTGAACAAATATGACAGAGATAAATGCTTCTTCTGTTTCATTCTGTCCTTGCTCTGTAGAATGGCATTTTTCTTTCTGAATGCTCCATTCTCAAGTCAAATATCATCCTTAAAGTTAATGGGTGGCCCAACACTGAACAGGAAGAAGTTCCTATTCTGAATTCATGGTGAAGAAATATGAGAAATATAGTTTGGTTCATCCATCTACTAATAAAGGGTTAAGTAGAGTTAGCTAGAGAGTCATAACATAGAATGATTCCTGCTGGAATATTGCTATTAGAGGAAGATGTAGGAAGTTCCTACAAAATGAGGCTGAGATGATCTTCCAAGTCTTTTTCTTCTGCTTTAGGTAGGGTGATGGGGTAGGTTATCACAGGAATTTCTGGTTTGTATCTGTGTTTTAAATGCAGCTGTTAAGACTGATCTGTTTTGTTGGCAAGACATTTCTATCATGAAAACCAAAGGTGATAACTCAGTTGTTAAAATACTTTCCATGTAAGCATAGGCCTGAGTTCAGTCCTCAAAAGCCATGTGAAAGTCAGGTGAGGAGATAGTCATCTTAGGGTAGTGAAGGCACACTGATGGCTGCATAGAATGTTCCATCCAGTCAATGTACCTGACTCAGTGGGAGATACTGTCTCAGAAAACTAGGTAGAAATGATTAAGGAGGTCAACCAATGTCAACTCCTGGTCTCCATATTAATGTGTACAAGTGTGTACATACATACACAAACACTTACAAAAACATACATCTACAGCTTACAACCCAAAAGAGCTCAACATTGAATGTGTCACCTAATTTCGAAATCACTCGCAACCATTCAGTCATTTTCTTTGGGAGAACAGTTGAGACATAGAAAGGTTCTAAGACTTTTAATGTATCTAAATAATAATTGAGCCAATAAATGTCATGTATAGAGGGTCACATTTTGTCATTGGTGTTTATTGTATTTTCAAAAGTTTTTTTCAGTCATTGTCATATTCTGCTTTTCAGTACTTATAGAATGAATGATTAAATGTTTGATGTATTTGAATCAATATTGAAAAAACCAGAACCAATCAACTCCATTCATTAACTCATGGTTAGTGTTCATACCTGTTAGGCTCAAAAATTTGTTTCTTTTCACAACTCATACGATATCATTATTCTACAAGATGATGGTATTTGTAGGCAGCTTTATTGGAGGTAATTATATCACAAGGACAGAGACATGGAGAACAGAACTTGTCAATTTAAGAGATACCCAGTTACATTGGCATCTCATTTCCCCCACAGAAAGATACAGGATGAAGACATCTCCTCATCAGAGAATGAGCTTACACATCACATCTGTCAGCACTTTTGTTTTTGAGTTGCTTTATACCCAAAGTTATGGGAAATGAATCCTTATTTGTAAGCTTCCAGTTTATGATATTTGCATCTTGCAGGAGCAGTCAAAATGAAATTAGTTGTAATTCTTTCTTAGAATTCTAAATGACATTATTAGAATATATTCACAATATCCACGTTTTTCCTTATCTGTCGCTGACTGAATGAGACGTAACCCAAACAGTTATTCAGAATAGTTATGCTCCTTCTAAGAGTATAACACTTTGAAATTTAACAAGAACTAATAGGAGCCTCCCTTCCAACTGACTAATAAAACTGGAAAAGAAAGTACCTCAAAAAGACTTTGCTCTAAGGCTAGACTAGTATCATAAAATTATTTATAATGTAGTTCTTCTACCTCATCTGGGTGGTGGTGGTACATACCTTTAATCTTAGCACTTGGGAGCCGGAGGCAGGTGGATATCTGAGTTTGAGGCCAGCATGGTCTACAGAGGTAGTTCCAGAATAGCCAAGGCTACACAGAGAAACTCTGATCCTACCACAAAACAAAACCTACCTCTGAGAAACAGCTTTCTGGAGTGAATATAAAACAAATCTAAAGAGTATGTAAATTTGATAACATTCAGCATTCCCAAGCCATCCCCCTGTTTATTATTGTCATATCAACTTCTCCATTGGATTTCTACTACTCTATTTAGTATTCTGTCATTTTCACTGTGTAAATTTGTTCTCTGTATGGGAGTTTGGATGTTTCTATGTAACATGAGGGGCTGGCTTGTTGGGTTTTCTGTCCTGCCCGGGACCTCACAGCTGGTCAGCACCAAAGAAAATTACACAGGGATCTCCATAAGTTATAAAACTGATTGGCCCATTAGGTCAGGCTACTTATTAGCTGATTAGTAAATACTTATTACTTATTGTAGCTTATATTAACCCATTATTCTGATCTATGCTAGCCATGTGGCTCAGTACCTTTTTCAGTGGTACAGATCACATCCTGCTGCTTCAGTGATCTGGGCAGGAGTGGGAGGAATTAACTTCCTCTTTCCCAGAATTCCTGTCTGGTTTTCCCACCTACACGTCCTACCTGACAAATCAGCATTGTTTTAAAACAAGATTGACAGACAGGAAGTAGACAGGAAGGGACTGCCTTGAGGTACCTTCTCCCTCCCAGCCCTAGTGGACTCTGATGCCGCCACTGAGACCCTTACTGGGCGCTCTTTCATTCTAAAGAAGAACAGGTCATTCTGGCCTCTTGATTCAAATGGTGACGTCTTTGGCCCCATACAAAAACTACCCATCTGTAATGCTCTTTTTTCTAATTTCCTCAGCTGTCACAGTCAGACTGTTAGATTTAGGTTTCAAAGAAAGTTTCTTTCACTTTCACAGAACTATACCATTGTTCTTTCTTTAATTTTTTAAAACAATTTTAAACTTAAACAAAAGTCTCAAAGATAGTACCAAAGAAGAGTGGGGATATGGCTCAGTAAGGTGCTTCTCACACAATCATGAGAACCTGAGCTGGCATCCTTAGCACCATTGTCAAAGCTGAGCATGTCAGCACAAACTTAGTCCCCATGCTGACTTGGGGACAAAAAGAGAGATGAATGAATGCTTGGAGCTCATTGGCCAGCAAGCCTAACCAAATTGATAGGCTCCAGGTTCAATGGAAGTCCCTATCTTAAATAACAAAGTGGGATGAGCTGGGCAGTGGTGTTGCATACCTTTAATGCCACCAGCATTTGGGAGGCAGTGTAACTGTCACAACGTTGCACACTTCTTTCAATTATTGTTGGTTCAGTTTTAACGCCAATGGGCGTAGGTGTATGCTGCATATCATACAGCCTAATAATTCTAGAAAGTATAAATGACCATTAAGGATCTCCTAGAACTTCTAGTTCATATTTCTGTCTCAAAAATTATTGGGTTCAGGAATTAAATTCTAGCAATTAGCAAAGTATAATATTGTTTGAGGAAGGTGGGACTCTCAGAACCCCTTAAATTATTCACCCAACATTCTTTGTTAGCTTATTAAAAGGCTGTCTTCTCCTTAAATCACGTACCTGGCCTACCTTACTTACCTGTTAAAAGCCTGGCTTTTCCTTCCAACACAGAGCTTATATTCAACTAGCAGAGGTAAATGAAAACTTTTTCTAAAATCATCCGAATGAGAAAATTAAGATGAAAATTTTTCATTTGAAAACACATTTTAAAATATGGCAGACTGATCAATAGTAATGATATATTTTAATAGCAGGAGCTGAGAAAAAAACTCATGGATAAAAGATGGAATTTAGATGAGTTTTCTGAAGGAACAATTTAGATTTCTGCATTAGGGTAGCTGATTTCCAGAGGAAGCTGAATGTGTCTTTGCAATCAGCATTAACTTGTCAACATTAGCAGTACAATGCTCTAACATGGTGTGGGGTGTGAATTAGACAAACAACAACTGATATCAAGGGATGGATGAGGCAGTGTAGCTTCAACTGAAGAAAAAATTTTCCATACCCTAGCCTACTTTCTTATTAATTCTTATAAAATAACAACTTAAACTATTTTGGGTTTTCTGCTTTTAGTTGTGGTTATGTATTTTTGCAGCATTTTTAATAGGACAGACTTATAGAGAATCAACAACCGGATTTGTTGAGTTGTAAGCTGTCACACTGGACAGCTGTTTTTCAAAATGCTTGGTCTTAATTTTGTGCACAACATAACACATAGAATTATAACTACAGTCGGCCTACAAGGGGACATTTAAAAAAATAATTTGCTGCCCTCAATACAGCCTTTAGAAGTTTTAATTAAGTTATGATGAGATGAGACTGCATACTTAGAGAGTGTGAAGTGTAGAGCCTACAAAAAAGCAGGCGCTTCGGGGGTTCCTACATTAAGCAACCTGAATTTTCTCCACACAACACAAGAGAAAGCTATCAGTGACTAATCGAGAACTAGTTGTCTTGGCACTCCTGCCTGTGCATACTGGTTTGTCATTTTATTTGCATAATTCTATAAATCAAATTGCTCACTTATAATCCCAAATATAAACATTTTAACTTTAATTTCCCAGATAATTTTAGCTAAAATTGCAACTTTCCCTAGTTATTATGAGTTTACGTGTACAGAAATGATGGAAGGAGGTGAAATGCATGACTGACTGCCCTTGACCCTTCTATTTTGCAAACTTTCTAGAAGGATAATAATATAGAAAAGTACTTTTAAGGTTGAATCAGTTTTCAAGTTAAGGATCTAACTTCTAGCAATTTGAACCTTCATTTTGGAAAGTTTCTTCTATTTGGGAATTGTGAGTGTTCTCCTACCTTTCTCCCTCCTTCCTTCCCTCTCTCATTCTGCCCCTCTCATTTGTGTGTGTGTGTGTGTGTGTGTGTATGTAAGAGAGAGAAAGAGAGAGAGGGGGGAGAGGGGGAGAGAGATGGAGGAGAGAGACAGAAAGACAGAGAGACAGAGAGATTTAGGAAATACCTACACTCTTGAGTAAGTGTGTTTTGGTTTGACCAAGGATACTAAGAAAATATGCTCCAGACTTCCAATTGTTTGCAAGGAGTGTGTTTTCTTAGGCTTGCTGAATTGCATGCAGAAAGACTAATTGCATCAATTTCAAAGGCTATAGAACTGTCAGGGTTCTCCCACAAACGGGTAATGTTAGACAAAGATCATCTTTGGCTGAGAACTTGAAGGCTTATTGCTAATCTTAATTCTGCCATTATGTGGCAGAGAACCTACTGTTTTTGCCACTCGTTCAATCTGTTTGGTTAGTTTCCATCTTTCTAGACCCAGTTACTTTATACTATTACAGTAACTTTCATGCTTGAAAATTAAAAACCAAATCTAATCAAACAAACATATGTGTGTTTCTAGTGTGCAGAATACAGCTGTTGATGCAAATGCTGCTAAACATTGTCATTTGTCTATAACTTTTACTTTGTAGTAAAGGAGGTTTTCTAATAAGCTTTAAAATTAGCATGTCTTTTATTGCAAAAGCCTTATAAATCATTTCCTCACATAAAATGTGTTGTTCAAAGTAAAATCTGAACTCTTTGGGATTATTGAATATTGCAGCTCTCAACCTACTCACTACTTTATTACCCTATTGTACCTCTCTGCTCTCTGCTGTGCATCAGTGTAACTCAATGACTTGATTTTCTCTTACTTTTTACTTTTTACATATTTCTTTAAGTGTTACAATTTGTGAATCATCAAATTGGTGGATAATTTAGCCATTGTTGAGAAAAATATCATTTTTTCTACAAAAAAATTATTCCTATTTTTTCTAAAATACATATCTGAAAAGATTGGTCAAAATTAGAACATTTGTTTGTAAAACCAGTTCTCATTGTTATTTTCTATGAGAAGCATCATTGCTAATTTTTTTCTAACACTGAAGTGTCATTATGACAAAAGCAGATAAGCATCAGTAACTTCATATTCTAATAAATGATTAATCTGGTTTTAATTCAGTTTACCTTTCTTTGTACTAATAAATATGTTTGGATAAACAAATTGTATCAGCAATGAACATTTTTAGATAATGAACCTAGCCCTAACCCACACCCCAACACCAATCTGAGAAGACAGAGGAGAGGCAAGCTGTAGGTTGATCACTTTTCTGTACAGCATTGTTTAAATCCTCTACAAAGTACCAATAAGTTAAAAACATTACATGAGAAGAACAATGTTCAACCACAATGTCAGAAAAGCATGTCATAATGAATCACCTTAACATACCCCTGCATAGCCAGCCTAGGAAAAAGAAAAATATGTACTCATATTCATTGTCAAATATTCTATGTTTATTATTTAAAATCTGCATATAATTAGGAATAAAGATGAACTGTAATTTGACCTGTTCAATCTGCAGCCTATATTCCTAATATTTATTTATCAGTAAGAAATTATACACCAGCTGTTGAGGATGAGGAAGAAGATGAGGCTATCCTCTCTTGAGCACTGACTATGTACTCTATAGAAAATATTACCTCTTTCAGTAACACAAGAAAAGTTATGGTATAAAAGGAATAGGATGTTTTTTTCATGGGTGAATATCTATGTAGAAAATATCAAAGACTCATCACCTCAAATAAAGTTAAAACTAAAAGCTTGCAGGATATAAGATTAACATAGTCAAGTGAATTGCTTTCCAGGAGATCAGCAGTTAATATTTGGTATTTCACTTTATAAACATTAAAATATTACTCAAAAATGAATTAGGCATAGATCTAATAAGCTATGCACAGTATCTGATGTAGGAGGATCTTCTATCTATCTGTTGTCTTCATTGGTTAATTAATAAAGAAAACTGCTTGGCCTGATAGGTCAGAACATAGGTAGGCAGGGAAGGCAGAACAAAATTGTGGGAGGAAGAAAGCAGAGACAGGCAGATGCCATGAAGCTCCCGCCCAAGATGGATGTGGGTTAGAATCTTCTTGGTAAGCCACCACCTCGTGGGGCTACACAGATTATTAGAAATGGGTTAATTAAGACATGAGAATTAGCCAATAAGAGGCTGGAACTAATGGGCCAGGCAGTGTTTAAATGNGAAAACTGCTTGGCCTGATAGGTCAGAACATAGGTAGGCAGGGAAGGCAGAACAAAATTGTGGGAGGAAGAAAGCAGAGACAGGCAGATGCCATGAAGCTCCCGCCCAAGATGGATGTGGGTTAGAATCTTCTTGGTAAGCCACCACCTCGTGGGGCTACACAGATTATTAGAAATGGGTTAATTAAGACATGAGAATTAGCCAATAAGAGGCTGGAACTAATGGGCCAGGCAGTGTTTAAATGAATACAGTTTCCATGTTATTATTTCTGGGGCTAAGCTAGCTGTGCAAGAGCTAGGTGGGATGAAAAGCAGGCCTGCTGCTCCTTTTACAAGTATCTGTGAATGGAAGAAGTATAAAACAGTAAGGAAAAATCAAGGATCTTACTAAATAGAAACAGTAGAAGCAATATTATTGAAATGAGAATTATTTCCAGCTTCATCTATGGATTCATCAAAATCCTACAAAGCTATTCTGTAGCTAATAATAAGATTATTATAAAGTAGGTTAAAATTAAAAAAAAGTTTAAGGGAACAATTATGATAAGAATAAAATGTAAAATATTGGATAATCGTCTGTATTCAGTTCGAAAACTGTGTCTAGTACTGTAAGAATGCAGACAGTGATGAAAGAACCCATCAGTGATACAGACGTGAGGTTCCAGATTCTGCTTCTTGAATGCTCTTATCCTTCCCAAGTTTATAGGTTGAAATGCTTGTGAATCAACATGATGGTATTTAGAAGTAATTAAATCATGGAATAAGTATTCTTATAAAAGGACACATATGGGAAATAGATGAGTGTATAACATGTTTGCATCAAATCAATAAGACCTAAGTTTGTATCCCCAGCACACACATAAAAATTGAGGTAGGTTGGCATGTCTATTTGATCTTGACATTAGGAAGGTGGAAAGAGAAAGATGTTTGGTGCTTGCTGAATTAGTCTTGCTGAATAGGAGAATTTTAAGTTGAAAGATCCTTTCTCCACAAAATAAAATAAAATAAATGAAGAACAATAGTGAAGACTTCCAACATGGATGGCCCTCTGGTCTCCACATTCATTCATGCACATACACACACACACACACACACGCATGCACACACACACGTGTACATGCACACACATACACACACCACTCATGAACACACATGTACACACTCATGCACATTCTAAACTTAGGTACCCCAAACTGAGATGTTTACAGGAGTGTGATAGTTACACTATTACTATAACAACTGCTTCCAAGAAACAACTTAAGGGAGAAAGTTTATTTTGATACTTCCACCCTCTAGGGTCTAATCTTCTACAACTCTCAAAAAGAACTACCATTGAGGAACAAGTGTTCAAAACCCATAGGAACTATTTTACTTTCATCATATAATGAGAGAGGGTTTAGGGTGCTTATGATAAAGCTATTAGAAACATTCACATAAAAAGTACAGAAGATGATAGCAGAAAAAAATAGATTTATCTATAAAACAACACCTTAACTGACACCTAGACTTTAGCCAAGTGAGACTGTGTCACATTGCTGCTTGGCAGAGCTGTTAGTAAATTAATGTTATTTTAATCTACTAATTAATTTGTTACAGCATCAAGGAGAAAGTAATACAGTCATGAACAATGAGATCATATTGTTGAAATGTAAATGAACAGAAAAGAGGTTAAAATGATCAATTTGGTAATGGCTGAGAGTTGGAGACATCAATATACCTTCCTGACTTCCTGTAAAATGGCTCTCTGTAGAGATCATTACAAGTGTAAAAATATACATGTGTTAATATGTATATATGCATCTAGGCACTCTCGGGTTGAGAGGCAACAATGACACTTCAAGGGCATTGAGGACGCCTGCCACAGAGTTTACACTTAAAGGAACCAGAGCTCTTTGGAAAATTAGCTGATAATAGGACTAGGGAAAGATACAAGATAAGAATGGAATATTTTCACATACAGACAGAAGCATTCCCAATTACCAAAGATAGAAATTTTTAAACAACAAAAAAAATAGGAATGGACTTAGATCTGAAGCTGTAAATGAAGTAGTCCTCATTGAAATAAATGATGGAAGAAACGAATAGGGGGAAACGGCAAGGCTCCAACACTTAAGAATCACAGTGATTAACATCGATGCTTTTCCCTCAGTGAGGTACAGCACAGCATTTTACTTCTTATATGCAGACTGCACATAGTAATCTGACTTTCAAGTTGCACAATACAGATTTTAAAATAAAATGAAATTTTATAGTGTGGAAGTCTAATAAGTATTTCCTAAAGTCAGCTGACGAGTTTACCATGTTCATTCATAAGTCAGGCTGATAGCACAAACCTTTGGAATAACATGATGATGATGCCATCTTAAAAAGGCTCTCTTCTCAGAAATTCACTCCACACACACAGAAGTGAAATACATTGTGAGAATCATTCTGTTAGCATCCTTAAGACAATTAGTACTCTCAAAATCAAGGTAAGTTTGAGAAGCTGTCCTAAAGAAGATCTGTCTAAAGAGACACAAATTAAAAATAAAATAAAAGAAAAGTAATCATCTACCTTACACAGATATGAATCCTGTGAGTTCAAATAATAACCGGCCTGGCAAGTTATTTCCATTGGTGGAACAGTAACATGTTTGGAAGTAATTAAATGTTTCTAATTGGATATAAGGCCTACTTCATGACATGGAAATTACACGTGGCACAATTTTCTGTTTCAAGCTTATCCTATTGTAGAACCTGTTATAATTCTGTCAAATGGACATATTTTACCTGATTCCCAATAACTCATTGCTATACCCATAGGTTAGTACATCTCTCAATCCTCATCAGAGAAACTTCTTCCTGTAGTTGTTAATGATTAACACAGAAACCCACGACTGATCCATCTGCAAAGTATAGAATGAAGAATGCTTAGTTCTAAATGGAACATCAATCCTGACAGCAATTTCCTCTCCTCCCACTTCTCTACCCCCTACATGTATACACACACACACGCACACACACGCACACACACACACATACACACCACACACCTTCCCTCTCTCCCAGATATACACCTCTATTTCTCTTTTTAAAAAGGGCCTCCCATGAAAATGAAATAAACATGGCATAAGTTCCACTAAGACTAGGCACAAATATTTATATGAAGGCTGGACCAGGCACACCAGTGAGAGGAAAACGGTTCCAAGAGCATGAGAAAGAGTAAGAGACAGTCCCAATTCCTATTGTTAGGAGTCCCACAATAGCACCAAGGTACCCAACCATAGCAAATGTGCAGAGTTCCATGCAGGCTATGTATGTTGCTTCAGTCTATGATCTCCTAGGAGCCCTGCTTAGCAGATTTTTGTGTGACCATTGGTAGGTCAGCTGAACAACAAGTGTTAATGCTTTGTCTATGAGTATTTGAGCAACACAAATTGAACTTGACAGATTTTAGAAAAATCAGCGAGAGAAGTTGAGTTTGTAGAAAGTTAAAGAATCATCTGGAAGGAGTGGGGAGAGTGGAAATCTATTGCAATTGCACGGTACAAAACTCCCAAATAATTAATAAAAATATTTTACCTTGTAATGTTGTATTCTGAATCATGACCTTACAACAAAAGCAAATGGGATCTTGAGTAGGACAGTAGGGGGAGTGGAGAGAGGGTAGGCAGTGGTAGGGATGTATTGTATGAAAGAAGAATAAATAAATAAATAAATAAATAAATAAATAAATAAATAAACAAACAAACAAACAAACAAACAAACAAACTAGGAAAAAGAGGAAACTGAAGAAATCTGGGTGATTGCATACTTCAGCAAATATTATAAGCTTTATAAACAGCTTGCTTGCAAACTAACTGCATTAAAATAATATAAGAATTTTTGCAGAATTTTGATGAGGGATTTCTAGAAATTAATTATATGTGATCCACAGTAATCCTTTAAATCTAAAACTCTTTTGAAATCACTCAAATATCTGTCAGTGAACTCAAACCCTTGAAAAGGGAAAAGATATTTTCCATCTTGTCAGCAGAAAATGAGTAAGTCTGTTCTTCCAGCACCTTAAAAATGTTGGTGCCTTTGACATATGCTATTTCATCTGGAAAAGCTGGCCTAGAAATGTAATTTTTTATTTTTTATTGCAGAATGCATTATGGGAATAACAATTACAACTTTGCTAAATATCATAAATGGTTAGAATTTAATTTTCTGTTGGCGTTCTTGTTATTTTACTGAATAAGCATGTAAGAGTTTCAAAAGTTAAGAATCCATATTGTACACCAGGGCTAAGGAAATGGGAGGATTTTTTTTTCTCAGCACCTACTTGTAGTTTTGCTTGATAGCCAAGGTTTAATACATAATTTAATAGAAATGTTCTTATAAGACCAATGGTAGCTCCCCTACATTATAAAACCTAGGACTGAGAACAACGCAAAATTTTATGATATGGTTTTACTGTCCACAGACTAAAGACAAACAAAGTAACAACAAATTAAAATTTCTGCTCTTCAGCATCTCAAAGAAATAGGAAAGTTTAGGATAAAACCTCGATTGTTTTGCACAATGCTAAAGTAAGACATTTAATATCCCTTTGTGACAACCAAAACTCAAATTCTGATAATATGTCAATTATTTCTACTGTGTTCAAATAGTATGAAATGAATTTGTATATATTCTTGATAAAGACTATTAAAATATGAATCAGAAGGTTATACACTACCATAATTATTATTCTATACTTCTGTAATATGAAGGGCCTGCTTGTTGGAGTTTCTGTCCCACTCAATACCCCACAGCTGGCAAGCCCCAAAGAAAATCACACAGAGATCTCCATAAGTTATAAAACCGATTGGCCCATGAGCTCAGGCTACTTATTGGCTCTGGTAGCTTATATTAACCCATTATTCTTATCTATGTTAGCCACATGGCTTGGTACCTTTCTCATAGGGGTAGCTCACATGTTGCTTCATCAGTGGTCTGGGCTAGAATGCCAAGGGAGCTTCCTGCTTCCCAGAATACTCTCGTTCTCTTTGCTCCACCTCTACTTCCTGTCTGGTTTACTCACCTGTACTTCCTGCCTAGCCAATAAGCTTTTATTTAAAACATGATTGACAGAATACAGACAATTCTCCCGTACCATTTTCCCCCTCCTTTTAAAAAAATAAATAAAAGGAAAATATCCATAGTCCATTTTTTGGGAATGTGGGCATAGTATTCC
>LOEQ01002057.1:76940-89453 GCA_001685075.1 Bramus lutescens | reverse complement strand
AACATAGATCAAAATAATGGGTTAATATAAGCTACAAGAGCTAATAAGTAGCCTGACCTAACAGACCAGTCAGCTTTATAATTTAAAAAAAAATTATATGCCAAGCCAGAATGACAACTGTAGTTCTTCTGAGTGAGGGACTTTGGGATTAATACACAGTACACTTCAGGTTCTGAAGACAAGCCTTTATTCCACTTTCTCACACAGTATATATAGCCCTCAGCAGGGGAGGCTGAGCCAGCAAAAGCAGGAAGCTCATCACCATAACTCACATGGCTTGTAGATAAACATCTTCAGAAACATTGCTGAAAACAACAGATTGTTCTTGTTTTTGTTCCTGTTTTCAACCAACCACAAGAGTGCAAAACAGATGGGGGGGTGCGAAGGCCTGTCCTCTAGGAACCCAGCAATTATATTGTAGAAACATAAATAAAATGAAAATAATATTTGATAAGAAATAAAGTTGAAACCTTTTAAAAGTAATTTTACTTAGGATACGAATTTTAGACTGAAAGAAACTAAATCATCCCGTGTTAAAGAATGAGTTACAAATCCTCAGAGTAAGACAACTAAAATAGAAGTCATGACTTCCTGTTTCAGATTCTGCTTGAGAATCAGGATCTTTGTAATTAAATCAATGCAGGTGTACTTCTGCATTCTGAGTTGTTTTGTTTTGTTTTTTTGCCTCGTGATTTTCATTGCATGGAAATTTGCATGATATTCATTATTTGTAAATGGAGTTTCTTATCAACCTATTCTCACAGCCATCAGTCCTAAAGAAATACAAAGAGGCTTATAAAAATTATAAACTGCTTGGCCTATTAGCTAAGGCTTATTATTAACCATCTCTTATAACTTAAATTAACCCACAATTCTTGTCTATGTTAACCACGTGGCTTGGTACCTTTTCTCAGTGCAGCATTTTCATCTCGCTTCCTCTGCACCTGGGTGGCTACTGCAGACTGAGCCTTTTCTCTTCCTAGAATTCTCCTAGTCTGGTGCTGCTACCTATACTTCCGGCCTGACTACTGATCAATCAGTGTTTTATTAAACCAATAAAAATAACAATTCTTTACAGGGTACAAGGCATTATCCCACAGTGATTATATTATTGTACCATTGAGTGGCCTATATCATATTACAATATTGTTTTATACTCACATCTGTCTGTCTGAAAAACACTTGTGAATACAAACTAAAACTGTATATTTAAGCACTTCCTAGAATCCTTCTTTTTCCTGCAACTACCAGCCTGTTTCCTTTATTTTTTCCTAGATTTGCTCAAAATGAATGTTTTTTATTCTCCCTCCCCCCCAAAAAAAGAACAGGACCTTTCCAACAGTATGCACGCACTGCACTGCTTTCATAGAATGTAAACAACAAAGGTTTTCCTGGTGGTTTTTTGGAAAAGAGATTTGAGAATAGCAAGAAGCTAACACCCTCATCTAAGCAGGAAATGATAGCATAAAGGAGACTATCTTGATAATGACAGAAAGGAAGAGAGATAGAGGTAGGAAGTTCCTAACATTGTTGGAAGAATGACTGAGAGAAGACTGGACTTGAGAGAAATGTATTTTATTACCTTTTGTAACAAGATGTAAGAACTGGAGAACTAATACAGCTACATGTTCATGAAGATAAGAATACCTTGTTGTATTCTTTTATCAACAAATAAGAAACAAGTAACAGGGTGAGAATAGAACAGATACGGAGGCATAGAGAAAGCTTAGACATTTGTAAGCCAGCATTTCTGATTCTCCTGAAGCCCTGCCTAAGACTGATGTTCCTAAGAACACAAGGAGAGCATGAAAAGGGCTGATGATTGAAAACAAAGGAGATGGTTTAGGTGAACGTTGTACTTCTTTTTCCCTATTTGACAAATTTTTCTTGAGAGAGAGGAGGCAAAATGTACAATGTCACCCTCTGCATCTTGATAAAATTCTTCTAGGCATCCTTTATTGAACCGGATGTATGACTCTAACTCAAAATCAGCTATGCACCTTCCATCTTATAGCCTTTTCCTTTTAGGAAATAGAAGACTTTTCACAAGTAGTGTTAATGCGGAACTTGAGGGAGGCTGGGAACTGGGTCTACCTCAGAACCGCTTTGGTGGGTCAGTGTAGGGACTGAGCAGCAGACACGTGGTGAGAGAAGACTGAGGGCTCAAGCCAACATAAACAACAAGGTAAGTCTTAGATCCAGGAAGGCTAAGCAGTTTCATAAAGGGTTTCAAACCTGCATAACCATCTGTAAACTTATTGACACCTTTACTGTAACTAGCTTAAGGGCTGAGAAGAGGGCTCAGAGTAAAAAACAGTAGCCATGCAGTATGGGACCTGAGTTCAGACCTTCAAAGCCCACATAAAGCCAGGCTCATAGTACATGTCTAATACCATTATTTCTATGAGAATATGGCAGGCATCTATTAGAAACCAGAAATACACATACCAGTTAATCCAGTCCATAAATAGATAGCCACAAAGAGCCTGTGTCTCCTATTAGAAGGAGAGTGCAGACACACAAGGCTGTCCTCTGACCTCCACAATAGCATCATTGAACATATGTGTGCAGACACTCACGTGTGTAAATGCACGCGCACACACACACACCTTAAAATGGTTTTTTTTCGTGCTGTTTTCCATGTCAGGTGACAAACAGCTGATGTAAGGAAATCAACTGATTTGTGTCTTGGTTATGTTTATAGCAATTAATGTCAAAATTATCTGAACACATAGTATGTATGATTTATAAATAAACATGGTTACACACACATAAGGTAAAATGAAGATCACTCATTCCTAGTAGGTTAAAATAATGGAGGATTTGTGAAAAAATTATATACATCCTTGTTTAAAAATCCTTTTTGACAGCATTATTTCAAGACACATACAGATGATCTTCCTCAGTCTTCTCCATCTCTGACAGCTGTGCACCAACAGATCTCTTAGATATCTGTTCTATTTATCTAGAAGGCAGTGTTTTACTTGTCATCTGACATTTAGAAGAACTGAGAGTCAGGCAGGAATTTTAATTAAAATTGTCACCTGAACCCATGGTATTCTCTGCTCAGCTGGAAACTGTAATGTTTTTGTGTAACTAAATGATAAATTGTAAAGAAAATGGCCAAGCAATCCAAAAAAAAAGAAGTGGATTGCATGTCTCATTCATGATGTAATTATTGAGATTGCATATACTGAGAGTTGTAAAAGGCTTATAATGGACACATTAATGAAAATGAGAAAACACTATTCTTCATAAAATAACATTATATATAATATAAAGCTCCAGGGGAGAATGAGATATTGGGGTCTCTTAGAAGGTTTTGTGCAGACTGAAATTCAAATGGAGACTTGAAAGAATGCACTATGAAAATGCTCTTGAACTAGGGCAGCTTTTTGGCAATACATTGTTGCACCATTCAAGCATTATGCAATTTGCTCACCAAAAGAATTTTTAGTTATTATTTATTTTTCTAATACTTGAAGTAATAGCAAATTCCATAAATGAGCAGATTTGCCAAATTAGTATTTGGTATAATTCAGTAAGAATCTTCAATATCAATATTATTTCAAGTTTCAATTACAAAGATAATTCTATTCAATTTTAAATGAAGCACCTTCTCTATAATCTGTACAGATCTTAATTCTTTGATCTACACCAATTTGTATGATTTATTAATCATCTTTCTGTTATTGCGACAAATTATCTGAGGAAAAATTAAATAGGAAAGCCTTATCTGTACCTGTAGTTTTTGGATTCATTCTGTGATCACTTGTTTCAGTTGCTTCTTGGCCCAAGCTGTGGCACAGTATCATGCCATGTGGCCCAGAAAATCAGCTCACCTCACCAAGGACAGGAGGAGAGTATAGAGTTAGAGGAGAATAAGCAAAGAAAAATGCAGGGGGAACACATACAAAGACAGAGGCAGAGATCTGGTGGTAGGCAGGGTCAAAGATAAATTGTACCCTTCAAATGCATGTTTCAAAAAACTGCATCTAGATAAGTCATAATCTTAAAGGAATCTATTACTGTTATTTTACTAAAGGAATATATCAATAAAATGACTCCTAATAACATTCTTCTATACATATAGGTCAGTTGTTTCTCAACCACCAACAGAGAAGCTTCTTTTTCCAATAGATTGGGGTTAACAGAAAGATTTATGCATAAAGTGAGAGACCTCGAACCACTCAGTCCTAAATGAGATGACTGCACCAAACCCCTCCCATCCAGCCTCCTGGATCTATGTGGAAGAAAATGCAGAAAGACTATAAAAGCCAGAGATGGTGGATGACTCCAAGGAAACTGTCTTCCAGACACAAGCACTGTGATAGACATAATTTACAGTCTGTGTCAGCGCACACAAGACCTGCACAAGATCAAACTAGACAAAATGCCAGCATTGAAAACAGATGTGGCCACAAAGTCCTAGCCTTATCCAACAAACTGTTAGCCTTAATACTGCCTGGGAAAGGGAAAAATCTGTTTTCTCCAATGGAACGTCACTAAGCATTTCACCCAACTCCAGTGTAGACTGAATGCCTAGGAGCAGTTGGCAAGCACAAAAGGGACGCCTTGTTTTCTGTAAGGGGGTATTTTTGATTTTGTTTTGATTTTTTATTTCCATTTTATTTGTTTTGGTTTTGTTACTTTTTGAAGAATGAGAAAAGATGAATTTGCGTGGGTGGGTAGGAGGAGAAGAGGATCTGAATGAAGGTGAGGGAAGAAAACAATGAGAAAAGATTAGTCAAAATAGTATATTTTTTCTCTTAAGAATTAAATAAATATGTATTTCTAACAAATAACAATGCCCAGGTGCCACAGGTGCTTAACTTTGTGTAAAGAGAAGGAGATATTGCAGGCTTTGCATTGGTTTCCTAATCCTCAGTGGTACGCTTAGTGACTCTTGATTGCTGGATAGGCAGGTTAAAGTTTTCCATGCCAAGTTCAGCGATAATGTGTTTTCCAGGGAAAGCTTCCTGTTTTTGACAAGGTCCTTTCTTGCCAGCTCTCATGAGTCTTACGGATTCAGAAACTTAATCATGACTTTCAAGACTAAGGATTTGGCAGTCCACTCCAACGCCTCTGAAAGGGAGCTCCCACCTTCTAGCCTCAGGAATGTCTGGACATCTTGACTCAGAGCCCCAATTTTGAGAGAATCGAGGCCATCTGGATTATCACAAATGAATCTAATAAATATTACATTCTCCTTAACACCTTCTAAATGCCCTGGTAGCCTCTCATGGCTAGAACACATCAGCTTCAGAAACAAAAAGCTTATTACAGTGGTCAGCTGGTAGGAGTGGTGAGGGGAGCAAAACTACTCAACTTATATTGATAAGCACGCAGGTGACAATAGCAGAGAGTAAAGTAGCAAGAAAAGGAGAAGAGAGGATGACGGTGGCCAGTTCCCAACCTACCCTCCAAGAGCACAACCCCAGCAACTTCCGTCCTCCAACAGTCTCCACCTCCACCACATTCCTACAGTGTCGTACTGAGGACCATCCCTTCAACACAGGAGCCTTTAGGTAACAACCCCGAAACAGACTATAACACACCCTATATCATCATTTCCTACTCCATTCAAAGACACGTCCTGAGTATTTCCTCATAGTAAAAAGCAGACAGCAGACTGACAGGTCTTAAGATCCATTGGCCTCATTGAGACATGGAGCGTGTTTATATTTTCTGACCCTCAGTGGAAATTCTTTCCCAGGGTTATATGTAGGTTTTCAAGATTAAGAATTTCTCCTCTTCTCTTCCACATGATATCCTAAAATGCCTTTGTCTGTTTCTTGAAGTAAATGCTCTGTGATTGAAGCACACCAGGACACTATTCCGATTTCTATGGAAATTTGCAGATACATTTTCCCATCAACAAGGTCTAGCTCTAACATTTCAAAGTTTCCTTAAAATTCCTTGGATAAAATAATGGTGAATAATAAGCCTCATATATTAACCTTAATGATAGAAAGACTGCAGACAAATATGATTTACATGAACATAGTGATTAAATTAAATTAAGTATGCTTAACACTTTAAAAATACAGTTCTTGTTTTGTGAGTGACATCTAAAATTGTCATTACTATATGTCAGGCACTAGCTAACTTTCTTTACATCAATCATTTTGTCATCATGACAGCAGTATGAAGGGTTTGGTAGATGATAATACTGAGACAACTTAAGAGGTGAAGTTATATTTCCTGCGCAACAGAATATTCAATAAAAGAACCAAAACAGAACCTGAGAAGTTTAACATAGTCTCTGCTATACTTGAAACTCCATGGAACTCTATGAATAGCATAGATCACTTCAAAACAATTAAGAGACATTATTCATAATATCATTATCCTTGTTTGATATACTGATAACAAGAAGGTGGTGTATATATACATTACTTTAATACTTAAACTGCTTTACAACTTCAGAAAATGTGACTTTCATTAGCTGGAATCTATCAAGAAGTTTGACCATGTCTTAGAGTACAAAAATATGATATTTAATTTACATTTTAATATATAAAATTGCAAATAAAGTAGGCTAAATGGGCTGATCAGTTGACTTTATAAAATAAGGTCACATGTTGTGGCAAAAAATATTAAATGCTCTATTGTACTAGATTTTCAACTATCTCTTTCCAAACTGGAACTGAATCTGTTATGATTCAGACATTATGCTGGTCCCTGTCACGTGGCAGAATGGACCAAGGCAGTACCCTGGTCAGCTCAGCCCAGAGTACTATGACTGCTAAGTTACTACGTAGTCTGTAAGCAAATGCAAAGTTCCTTTGAAGAGACAAGCTCTGTCCCCTCCCTCCCTCCCTCCCTNCTCTCTCTCTCTCTCTCTCTCTCTATCTCTCTCTCTCCTCCTCCTCCTCTTCCCCTTCCTCCTCCTCCTCCTCTCCCTCCTCCTCCTTCTCTGATTCTCTGAGAAGGGAGATCACTGTCTCTCTGTCTCTTTCTCTTCCTTCCTTTCTCTCTCCCTCTCTCTCCTTTCCCTTACTCAATAAAATCTCTTCCCATGTAAGCCCTGTCTGATGGCGTGTTTGTTCCCCCTTCACCCATGAGATCTGCAGTCCCACCTTGGCTGCATATCATTGTAGGATCATTCTCTAGATATTCAGAGATGAATAACCCGCAAGCCAAAGACAATTTGTGCAGAGAGGAGAGGTGAAAATAAATAACTTTTCAGTTCTGAAATGAAATTATACAAAATTGTCAAAGGATAATATTCTTGTCATAGTATTGACTTGATAGAAGCCTGGAAAATAAGGACCTTTTACTCTTTATCTCCAGCCCCTTGTATGAAATCTATAAAGATATTATAAATTTATATTTAAAGTTATAAAGATTTGAAAGTATAAATGGGTTGGCATATAATGTTACTCAAAAGCAATTTTATTTATCAAAACAGCATTTTCTCTCATATTACACTAAAGATGTGATACAATTCAAATGCAATTTTTAGAAGCTATTGGCAAAATGATTTTTAAAAAGTCAACGACTGACAGTATCAGTGGAAGTTCAGACAAAAGAATAATGTGAACAGTCTAATTTTATAAAACATCTTGGTCCATTATCAAGACCTATCAGATAGTGTAGTATGATACTATCCTCAAATAAGGAACAACAGCAATGGATTTAAAAGGCTACCTTGAGGCTCACTGTGTATGGGAAGTGATTTTATAATCATATAGAAATCACAACTCAAATGAGAAACCCTTGGTAAATAGACTTAGACAACTAGTTTACAAATTTACAAAAATCAATTGATTCTCTATTTCATCCATCAAATTTAAGTTGAATTACTCATCTGATATTTGAAAGATTATTCTGTTATAACTGTGAAAAATGAAGTTAGTAAAGTCATAGAGAAAAACCTCTATTTCAGAGACTAATAATTAGGCCAAATGAAAAAGTTGAAATGGACTTTAGAGAAAAAGAACTACAATGAAAGGCAAATATGAACTAAGCGTGTTTCAGGTTTCATATGATAGGATACAAGATGTGGTTCTTTGACATAGGTCATACCAGGTAAAAAAGATCAGCAGGGGAGATACACATGATGCTAGGTCTTAAATTAAGAATGACAATCAAAACTATAGATAATGTATATAGAATAATAATTTGGAGTGTCCAGAATTCTTTTTCCACAAAATTTGAAGTTATGAGAGTCAAAAGTAATTACATAGGAAGAGGGTATAAATAAGAAAGAAATCAAGCTCAGAGTCTCGGAGTGGCAACAAAATTAAAAAGTACTATGTACTACTAGAAACGAATTTCAAATAATGATTCGTGTTCATTGTCAACTGGACAGAATCTAGAATCCCCTGGGAGATGGATCTTCTGTACCTATGGGGCATTACCTTGATTGCATAAACTGGCCTGAGACGCACCATCCTAACTGTGGGTAGAATAATTTCATTTGCAGGAGATCTTTGTGTGTATAAAATGGAGAAAGCAAGTTATTAACTGGCATGCATTCATAGCACTCTGTTTTGTAGCTGTGATGTGATATAACCACATGCTTCAAACTCTTGCCCCTATGGTTTTCTCAACATGGTGGACTGTACCCTTGAACTGTGAGCCAGAAAAAATTCTTTCTCCTTTAAGCTGTTTTTGTCCAAATTTTATCACAGCAATAGAAGAGAAACTCGGATATGCAGCAAAAACATAATGTGGAAATTATGAAGTGAAAATGAGAGATCATGGAAGGCATTACCTGCATTATATTAAATAAGCGAGAAACATTAGGCAGTCCAGATTAGAGAATTTCCAAAGAAAGGAGAAGGGAGAGTCATGCTATGTGTCATTCAGAAATGAAAAGGGAGAAAAAATCATGCAAAATAAGATAGAAGAGAGATTAAATAATATCACATGCTGCTAAGGAAAATAGTCAGAGTGAATTTTGAAATATTTATTTGGATCTCTAGGCATTAGTTAGTATATGGATGTAGAAAGAAAGTGCTTTATAAGGAGAAAGGATTTTAGCTTTAGAAAATCAGTAATTTATTTGAAAAGAGTCCCTTTACAACATACTTATTGAAACATTCAAGTCAAATAGTTACAGTAGTTAACATACAGCTAATGTGAGATTTTGTCATGTAATATTCTGTGTGCTTTTGATTATGCAACTGCACATTAAAAATCAAATACACTGGATGTAGCCACTCACATTCCCCTGCATCATCCTTGGGGATTAGTTTTTACAGAAATCATCATCAAGCAGTTTGACTCTATTTCCTTGGCAGCTGAATGCAGGAATTGCTCTAGTTACTTTTTTTTTAAACATGCAAATTTTATTTATAAGATTTACCTAGTTACTTTTGTAAAACAAAAGCATCTTAGGTTCTCACAGTTATAGTATATAGCACAAATACATGCAAAGATATTAACTCATATGAATTTGATTGCTAGAAAGATAAGGAACAAGTCGCAGAAGAATTAAGACCTGGCAGAAAGAAAAGTGCATAAATGCATATGTGAAATATTTTCCCTGCATAAACAGCAAAATTATAAAATTAATGAGAAATAAAACACATTATACTTTAATATAAATTTGTTAAAGGCATCATTCATGATCATATTAAATTTTTTATGCAGAATGAAGATTTTATAAATCCAAAGACAATTTTGTTAGGCCAGGGATCAAGTCTTTGAAAAAGATAATTGATTTTCTTGAAAATTTGCTTGTTATTTTTTTTTTTTACAGTACATCATGGGGACATATTTGAAAAAAAGATGCTTTAGTATTGTGTAGCTCCTTCAGGGAAGACATGAATTGATATAAGGAAAGGGGAATCAATAACAAACCAAAGTAACATCCAAGAAGGTCTAAGTGAGTGAACTAATGCCTTCTTGGGTTAATACAGGAGAGCAGATTCGTAAGTTCACTGAAAAGTCCATCCTCGCATGCTGGCCAATGGGAGAATCTACATTTCTGGGAATGGCTGCCTGACCGGCAAGCAGCTCATCATGCAAGTGTACTCTCTTCCGAGCTTTGCTGTGATTGCTCAGATAACCTTGGGGAGGGGTCTGTGAATCATCAAGGGAAGCGAATTTCACTTTCACCATTTCCAAGACTTGTAACGTTTTACTTTCTGATATTCTGAACTTCAATTTGGAGGAAATTTCTGCACAACGTTGTATTCCTTCCTCTGGTTCTTACCTCTTTCTTTATTTACAGTACTTTTCTTAACTGAAAAAAAATTTATATATTCTGATCATGTTTTCTTCTCCCCCAACTCCTTACAGATCCTCCCCACCTCCCACAACCCAACTCCACACTTTGTTCTTTCATTCTCTCTGCTCCCTCTTTATCCTCTTTATGGATGTTCACAGAGGTTTTGATTGGATTATATAAACAGCCATTTTGGCTAATCCTTGAGCCACTCTGGCAGCTGTGATCACTTGATCACATGTGTTTCACCAGCGGGTTACTGGAGTACACCATCCATTAAAAATGGTGTCTTTTTCTCTTTTCTATTATTTTTAAGATTGTACAATATTTCCCCTTCCATTTCCTCCCTCTAAACCCTTCCATAACCTCCAACTTCATGAATTTTTTTTCACTAATTGTCATAACCATGAAAATCTGGTTATTCCTAAATATAAACTGCTATTAATTTCATAAAATATTATTTGTATATATGTTTTGTTCAGAGATGACTTTTCCTATGACTTATTGAGACTGACAGGAAAACAGTGAAATCTTAAGGTGCAAGCACAAATGTTTAGAAAGTAGCTTAACATCAGATACATCCATTCACTGGAACAATGACAGTTGCTTTTCTTGTGGGACCTATGATCTCCTCAGCCACAGGCTTATAATACCAGACATAATTGCCCTCATGTGAAGTGGGAATTAAATACAATTGGAAAACTGATGCCTGTACTCACAATAGTTGTTCCATAATTGTGCTAGTAGGTATATCTGACCTGGCATTTGGATATCATAACTGAACAAATCCATAGCTGAGCAAGACCGTTGTTGACAATTCTCCCATAGCTGCCAGTCCATAGAGCACCTTTAGCATTGGTTAAAAACATGCAATCAAAACATTCATATCTTCAGCAATAGAGTTTATCATCTAGTTCTGGTATATAAACAACAGCAGTGGCAACAGTCTCTCATTAAGGACCTCCATTAACAAGAACTCATAGGATGACAATTCATACATGATACTGGTATTTTTATCACAAATTTATGTCCCCTAATAAGGCTCATTTCCATTCATGTATTTCACAAATAAATGTCCTCACTTAAACTCTTAAACGGCTGTGTTTGTTACTCATTTAGAATCTTTTTACAATGTGTAACACACTCAAATGTTATCATTATGTGGAAAAAACAACACCCTTTTTAAGTAGAGTAGGCAGACTCTCAGAAGTCTCACTACCATCATCTGTTCTAAACAAGTCACAGCTGATCTTGGGCAGCCACAGCAATTTTAATAAAATAGAGACATTAGCAATGTTGAATATGGTATGAAAGAATGTCTTTACTTTTCCTAATTGTTTTAGTTAAAAGAACAATGTTGGGTACAGTGACATCAATGCTACTGAGATATTTATCATTCCATCTACCACTCATAATACATAGGCATGGTCCATGAGCATCATTCCTCCTCATTGCCACATCTACTACTGCCACGGGACCAGTATATGCACGTGTGTGTGGTGTGTATGTGTGTGTGTGTGTGTGTGTGTATGGTGTGTATATGTGTGTGTATGTGCTGTGTGTGTGTGTTTATATGTGAGTGTTTGTGTGTGCCCAATCCTGGTGGTCTCAGAAGGACCAAATTGGACTTTCTGTTTTGGCTAAGACTTACAATGCTGTAGTCTAACCTATTTTTCTGTTTTTCTGATGGACTCCAGACCATTTTTCCACTGAATAATCTGACAGCTGAAAGGATCCTACTATGGGTGAATAATCCTCTCTGTTAGACTTTATACCATATATTCCTAATATTTATACACACACACACACACACACACACACACACACACACATATACATATATTCTTAACACTGTCCACCCCAGGTCCAGCTTAATCTTTTCTACCTGTCCTACCTAGTCATATAGTTTTCTCTAAAATATGCCTAAGGCTATAGATTCTTCTAAAAGCTCACTTCCCAGTAACTTTTCTTTTAGAACCTCAGCTCAAGACAACTATTGCTACAATTTCCTTCAAGTGGCTTGGAGAGACTAATTTATGTATTTTCCCTTCCTTCGTTCATTCTAGACTGCTTATAACTCTCAAAATCTGTTTGTATTACCGTGGAGTTATTCAGATTTACCAGGGCTTTTCCAATTTTAAAAAGACTGTGTCCATCTTTTTGGGTCTGGGTTATCTCACTCAGTAGTGTTTTCTATTTCCATCCATTTGCATGCAAATTTCAACATGTCATTGTTTTTCACCACTGAGTAAAACTCTAAAGTGTATATGTGTCACACCTTCTTTATCCATTCTTCTACTGAGGGGCACCAAGGTTGTTTCCAGGTTCTGGCT
>LOEQ01002057.1:62152-73469 GCA_001685075.1 Bramus lutescens | reverse complement strand
ATAATATAGTTTCTGTGTGATTATTTTGGGGCTGAGCAGCCGGGAACCAACAAGAGGCCCTCCTTGCAACAATATGACCCTGTTTCTGAGGAAAGGCAGCTATGCCTGAGTTACTCCCACAGATCCTCTCATGGATAATCCATGCTTACACTGATTATCCTCAGTTACATGCCTCTGCACCTACTGCAGAAGCCGTGCATCCCCTTTTTTCCAATTATCTTTTGTTTTGTTGTCTCTATTAAGGCACCATTTATGTTTTGTGAATGTCCAAGAAAGACATGAACAAGTGTCTACTCACTACAGCTATAGAACTAGGAGCAGACTAAAGTAATGGCTCCATAAAATTGGTGAAGTAAAGAGTTTCTTGAGTTTACTTACGGGAACAACAGTGAGAGGTTAGTCACAGTCGCATGGGTGACTCCAAGCAAAGGTCCCTTCAACCTAACTGATGACAAAACGCAAGAGGTGCATCCTTGGCGTTCTCTGCATGATAGCAACAAATTGACAGAGCAGAGTAGTAATTACCCAGTAGCAATTACCACTTGATGAACTTTGGGAAGGGACATTGTAAGTTTTCCAAGTTTTAGCTTTTCTAAAACTTCTGAGGTATCCTTTCCTCCTTTCCTCCTATGAGCCTTCCTCTGTCCTGCAAGAAAGTTGCAATTCATAGGAAATTGCTACAGCATTAGTATATATACAAGTTCATATTCAAAGTTCAACAGTTGTTGCTCTATCCATCATAATGAAGGTCACCCCTGACAAACTCACACCTAGCGTCAAACTCAACAGTAGAGGACTGAAATTTTTCTCTAAAACCAATAACAAGATCAAGTCATTGATTCTCAAAATAGTATAGAAGTCATAGTTTGGGAAAATCAGGGGAATAGGGCATGCAAAAAATGAAGTGTGGAAGTAACATTTTTTTAATAGAAGAGATGGTAGTAACATATAAATGTTAGATCTCCATGAAGTGAAATGATTAAAACAAGTCAAATTAGTAAACCTATAGAACATAAAACTTACCATACAAACATAGTTGAAATTTTATATAATCACAATAATTATCTGGAGAAAAATTAAAATGGTTGTAATTAAACTAGCATCAAAGTAAAATATAATTTGACTACACCAAACATTTCAGTACCACTCCTATAAATCACATAAACTAAAAAGTCCTCTAGTAAACTTGAATTTTTCATTTAGCGGCTTCCTGAAGGAATCTACAGAATCATTCTATACCCTTTTATATCCACATAGATAAATAGCCAGGTCATGTTCTGGGAATTACATTAGTATCATAGCACATACAAAACCCACTTTTATAGCCCAATGAAAGATAGTATAATGACAAAATATATTCTTCTAGTCAAAAAATGTTGTCCTTGACAAATTAGAAAAAAATATTTCAAAATATATTTTTATGCTTGCATATGAAAGAATCATGTAGGGTACAGTCCCTGATGCTACCTGACTTCCTCCTACAACTTTATATTAACCAATGAATTATAAAATATTCACAAATTCTTTTCATGTGAAACATATATTTAAATTTTCAGTTTACCAGAATCAATATCAGAAACTAATGAACATTGTAATGATTGCATCCCTGTGGTTCTAGAATTGTCCATTCTCAGAAGATGACAGATGCACAGTAAAACCTTAATTATGATGTGCCTTACCTCAGATGAAAATAAAATACCTTACAAGGTGTTAATAACGTGCCACTTCAATTCCATGGTAGAATATGTTCTTTAACAGAAGAAATCAGCTCAAGGGACAAAATTTGTGGTCCTTCATGAGCTATGTTAACTTGATCAATATAAAATGCTAAACAAATCACAAATATCTTACGGATTTTTTAAATTTACAACTTTAACATGCTTCACAAACAAGATGATTCTTCTCAGTACTCCTTCAAAAGAAGGACTATAAATATACAGATAGCCTAATATTTTGATGTTTCATAATAAAATTATATTTATCCAGATAAATGGCTGGCCAACACATGTATTTAAAAAGATATAATAACTATAGCTATAAAAATGCTTACAAAGATTATTCTTCTAAGTCAACTATTCTGACTGAAGCTTATAAAAAGGCATCTATGAAAACGAGGAAATCCATAGAGAAGTTTAAATTTCTCTTTATGGATGCACAAAATATCACCAATACTCCTGAAGTAAATTACTGAGAAAGTTTTAAGGTAAACCTAATCAAAGCTAGTGGGGCACAGCAGTTATCTAAGATCAATTCTAATGAACACTTGCTGAAACGCTTCATAGGATAACTCATAAAAAAACAGGTGAAAGTATCCATGATATTAATTTAACAACAATGGGCTAAAGTTTAATGTCATTTCTGTTTCTTGCCTTATCTATAGCTAAAAAAAAAACAAGAAAATTTGAAAAAGTTGGAAACAGACATAAGTTGTGCTCCAGCATACCAATTTGGAGATTTCCAAATATGTTTTCATACAATTGCTTTCCCCTGAGGATCATGAATGTTTACTGTTGATAGGACATTTGTTATGGTGTCTATGGCCTTCAAGAGCCAAATGATATCACCTCATTTCCTATTACCTCCTTTCACTCTCTCTTTATGCATCAACAAAAACAAGGCTAGAATTGTGCATCACATATGTATTATCCACATTAGTGCAAGACACAGCTCTAAGGCCTAGATGTCACTCAAGTGGTTTCAACCCAAACTTCCTTAGCCATCTAAGGAATGCAAATTGCAAAGCATGAGACTAGCACTCCATGGAGCAAGCACCAGCTTGTAAGGAGCAAAGAATAGTTAGCAGGTAAACTACTTTTCCTCCCTTATCCCCAGTCCCTTTATAGAGTTTGAGATTTCCTTCCTAGAATAAATTATTCCAAAAAATGCAAACATTACTCATGATCTTTCTAGACTTTTGACACATAATCTGACCATCAGCTGTGAACACCTCAGTAATATATCATCTTTATTTGATTTTTTAGTCTGTTCTTATTTAGCTTCCTCTCTCCTGAGTCCCTGCATGGATGATTTATTTCATCTTCTGCTGTACGAAAACTAGGCCAAGTCAATTGATGCCAGAAGGCAATCTGAAAATAAGCAATCAAGCCAGGATTTCCAAATTGCATTGTCTACCTGTCTGAAAGCAATCGGAACCCTGTTGTTGGTGATAAGGAAGCTAGCAAAAGTCCCTGAAATTTAAAAGAATTACAAATGTAAATGCTTTCAAATTTGATTAATTGCGCTCATATGGAGGGAGAAAATTAGAAGGAATCTGGAGTTTGAGTGCGCTAAAGAACATAGGAAGTCCTGAAAAAATTAAATCATAGACCTAAGGTATCTGTTTTCCAATATATATAATTCTACAAAGACAATGAGTTTAAATAATAGCTTTAAAGATTGGTCTCAGGGCACAATATAGAGAAATTTAAGGGTTAAAAAGAATATAGTTTTGCAAAGAAGTATGACAATAAAACATTGAATTCTGAAATAAATAAACAAATATAAATGAATGTTCTTGCAGTGAAATGGTGAAGGCCTTTGACCCATGGAGCAGAATATCCTGAATTTTTTAACATCACTATTTCCTCTCTTCCTTTTTAATTAGAAGATATTACTTCTAACCAGTAGGGAACTTCATTTTGTTATTTGTACTTGCCTTTATACTTTCTTCTTTCTCTTCTTTTCTTTCCTATTATATGTCCCTTTCCTGCCTCATCTGGACACCATCCATTTTCTTGAAAAATAATATAATTTAATTATTATTTGTGGCTAAAAAAGAAATTCCTCAAATACATACATTACATTTTTTTCTTTACCCATCAACAACTTATAGATCCTTAGGCTAAATCTACAAGTTGGTTATCATGAACAACATTGCAATAAGCCTGAGTCTGCAGTTACTTGAACAGCAATTTTGATTCTTTAGGGAATATACCCATAAGTGGAATCACTGAATTGCTTACTTTAAGTGTTCCTTCTTAGTGACCTCTTGGTATAAGAGCATTGGAAGCTACCCAGGGAGTAGCTTCCTGGCCTTGAGATAATCTTTTCTTTACCTGTGATTTACTGACGAATCCAGTTGCGACATACTGTGCTTGAAAAAAATAAATAACTTTCACAAGTAACCCTAACCCTAACCTATTCTTACCAGGAGGTTTGAAGACAAAACTGAAATTCTCAAGAACAATGAAAACAGATATCCAAAAAGTCAAGAACACAATGTTTAGTAATTAGGTAGTTTGAATCATGCCTTTAAGAAAACAACTCTAGTAATTCAAAAGGAGGCGGAGGAAATCTAGGATGGGATGCAAAGGAGAGAGTTTATGAATATTTTGAATATTAATTACATCTTTCTGTGACAGCACAGTAAATGACTTCCAAATATGACTTGAAAACATCAGGGTTATTATGGCTCACCATTTTGTGTGACAAACACTTGGATGTTACCTTGGATACCATTTACCTGAGCAGCTCATGTGCCCCGCATTGGATCAATTGGGGAAGATCAGAGGGAGCTGGAGAGCTCACATGGGAAACAGCTCACAACCTGCTTGTCATTGACTGCTGATTCTTGCAAGGAGAAAATTGGTGTTGGCTGTCATCTGGGAGCTCAGCAGGAACTTTTCAGGTGTCTCATTTTTCTCTACAATTTCATCTCCATTGGGCTTGTTCAGCTTTCTTACAGTTGACAGCTGTGTTACAAGAGTGAGTATTCCAAGAGATTACAGTAGAAACTGCAAGTCATTACTTAACCTAGACTCAAGGACCTTAGAGCAGCAGTTCTCGACCTGTGGGTGAGATATCCTGCACAACTGATATTTACATTATGAATCATAACAGAAGCAACAGATTGCTGCAAAATAAAGTTATGGTTGGGGCCGCCACAAGAAGGGGAACTGAGTTAAAGAGTTGGAAGGGCTGGCAGTGTTAGGAAGGTTGAAAACCACAGTTCTAGAGGGATTTCTTCTTCGTTATACTAGTCAGGAAAATCACTACAAGGAGGCCAGGTTCAGCATGAGGACAATCTGACTGTAAAGAAAAGAATTTATATAAACAGTCTTATGTTTAGAAATAAAAAAGGAAGCTAAGTTTTCATACATTCATCATTTCTTTGCCATTTTTAGGAGGACGACTGTCAAAGTTTATACTGCAGGATGCAACCAACCCAAACATCTCAAAGTGGAATTCTTTGGGGCTTCTATCTGAGTATGTCCACATTTCCACATTTTCTGAGCCTGGGCTGTTGCTTTGTTTCCTGGTCTGGGTGGCCCCTGGAGAAGGTGAGAATCTACTATGCTGGTCTACAACATGCCTGTCTTTATATTTCCTCCTGTCTCAGTCTTCTCCAAATGAACTGGGTTTGGACTTATTTCCAGTACTCCTTATGGTTTTGGATCCCACAAAAGTTCTTATTCCTAAATTTAACTTACCTGGACCACAGAAGTTTACAACTTGTAATGGACTAAATTTTGTATAGAGGTATTGAGATGTAATTCTCATTCAAAAAAATTTAGCCTTTTAATTTACACAATGTAATGGCTGTTTTAGTGTATTCAGCACAGAGTTGCCCAAGCATTATAACTCTAATTTTAGAACACTTCTATCATCCATGATTCAAATTTTGATCTTCCTGAAGTAGGGAAGACAGGCGGCAGCATCCAGAAATAAATTGCTCACCTTCTACCCTGTGGCAGTCTGCTTTGAGATGAAACAGTCCCATATGGCTTCTCTTGAGATGTCCTGCTTGGTCAAGTATCCAGCTGTGATTTCTTGTAAAACAAATGCTAAGTCAGCGCGGCGACACTTTATATTAGATTTCCCCATTTCTAGTCTCACTTGCCTGGTTCCATGCTCCTGTCTTGGGAGACACAAATATCTAATTCTGTGTTAGCATTTAAGCTTTGCCTGAGGCCGACTTGTCAAATATCGATAATACACATGGCATTTAGGGAAAGTCCACATTCTGACTTCTCCCTCCAATGTCCAACTACAGCACATTGCTCATTATCCTCCAAACACTTTATGCTATGCGTTCTTGTCAGCAGCCTTCTCTTCTTAAAAAAGATAGATTTTCATAATTATGTACCAATAAAAGTCTCGGTTTTCTTCTGAAGGTGGAGAAAACAGAGGATTAAAGTAATTTAATACTTTCTTCTGTCAGTTACTCCTAGGGAAACACTGCTGTCGTCGAATTAGAAGAGCTGTCAGATGTTATCACCTATCCCTTCATTTCTCCATTATCAAGTTGACGTATGAACAAATTCTGTTTATTCTTCTCTGTCTTTGAATCCTTCAGGTTCCATGTGGCAATGTCTTGCACATCGCAGGAATGAATATTTTGTACCATGACAGAAAATAAATAGTTGTTCACATGAGTACATGGACATCAATTACAAATTACGCTATGACTATGCTCATCCAATTTGCCTTTGGAGCTTCAAGTTATTAATTCTTTTAAATCTTCACAACTTATTTTCCAGAAGATGAACACTATTTTACTTTGTTCTATTAATTTTATTTTTCTCAGCGTAAGAAAAATATTGCATTGAAATGGGGGAAAATGAAGGACTTGTGATATTCAGCTCTGTCCTAGACAAGATTGTTAAAACTTCTGTTTCCCAGAAAGCTGTCTTTTGAAGAGGTGTGGCTCTTCAAATCGTTAAGAATACAAACACTTAATAAACATCATAGAATTTGAGTTGCCTGAAAATATCGCAGTTCACCTAGAATATCATAGTTTTTTTTTCTCAGAAAACTCATCCTTCTCTTCCATGTGAATGTATTCTTATGAGGTATTATGTGACATTGAAACCTAAGCTCCCACAAAAACATTTTGAAGAATCCATTACCTTTGATGTTTCCTACTTTCTGATTTAGATAGAAACTTTATAGCAAGGGCCTGTAAATTATTAAACAGTTCTGTGCTAATTATATTTTATTTGGGGAGAACACGGTGTTTAATGGAATTTACTAACATGTTTCATTTTCATTTCCAGGACAGTGGAGAGAGCTCAATTCATTACATTATGCTGATAATGAAGTGGAGGCTCATTTAAATGATAGCAAACAACTGCTGGTGACAATGTCATCAGTCCCTGCCTCATCAGCACCACAGATTCTAATTATCTGCCACTTAAAAAGCTCCTGTTGATTTCCAAATAAATGGCTCAGCAGTTAGAATCCTGCCACCAGAGTCTTGACTATGGGCTCAGCTAACTGAAGGCTCAGAATCCAATTGCAGGTCAGTTAGTTCTTTCAAATTCTGGTCAGGAATCTTCCAAACACGATTCACCTCTTTTGACTTAAAACTGCTAGAGGATGCCCCTGAGAGTACCACAGATATTTCTATTCAGGGTAAATAAAAAAAGCATACAAATTGACAACTGCCAGAGAGTAATTCATGTCTCTCAAGACAGATGGAAGCATGAGATAGTTAAGTCTTTATAAATGAGTCTTCCTTTTGATGAGCCATAAAAGTACAGTTGACTGTCCCATCATGGACATTTTTTTCCAGATTCACCTGGATTGATTTTCAGATTGGATTCAACTTCTATATGTGCTTTGTTGGATACTGATGTTGATTTAAAGATTATATATTACTGATCTGATAAAGACTGCTAATCACTGGTAATTTTAAGTAGGTCATTATCAAAACCTGATGACCTTCCTTACCTGCAGAAGTCTCTGCGTCATTATATTCCCATGCTTTTGGATGCACAGACCATACCTGGTGCTGGGAATATCAGTCAGATAAAGTTGTTAATGCCAGTTCCATGAGACTAGGTGTCTTTTGTCTACGTCTGGATTTTCCAATAATAAACAGCAAATAAATAGCAAAATGTCTACGATATAATGAAGGCTCAATAAATATATGCTGACGGAAGACTAGAAAATATATAGATTAAAGGGGCAAAACAGAAGAAAGGAAAAATATTCTTGATACATTTTTCTTCATGTAGCTAGTTTCTCTTTAACAATAAGATATTGGGGGACATTAATGCAAACTCATTTGTAGTTTAAGTTTAATAAACAATAAATTTGACAACGATGTAACATAATATTTTGAGAAATCTTGAACAATATCGAACATTTCCTTTTGTCCTTGTTTTTATTTGTCTGTTTGTTTTGTCTTTTGAGTCTGTTGTCTGTAATGATTCACACGGACATTAAAGCCTGGTTTTGTCAATGTGAGGAAGAACATGAGTGCTGTAGCTTGGGTCTCCTTTATGGAAAGGCAACAGGCTTAGGCTGCCATCCAGATTATAGAAAGAAACTGGTAGTTCAAGCTGCTGCCATAAACAATAACCCAGTAAGAGAAGCGGCACTCTATGCCTGAGAGATTTATTTCCCCCAGTATATTAATCCAACAGATAATTCTGAAATAGCACATTAAGATAAAAGAAAGAAAACTAGACTTAAGATATTCGCCAATTCACTTGCCTACAGCTGTTTAGCAGAACATTTTTCAAAATGATGTCATACCTGCTGTGTGAACGTGTTATTCTCCAGGTACACAAAGTAATTTCTTATTAACATCCTGCTCACAAGAATCTCAAGGTGTGTTTTTATAGAAAAGAAACAGAAATGAATATTTGGCTGAGCCCTGAATGGGAAGAAAGTAAAATACTGCTGAATTTTAAATAATGGTTAAACTGAAATGTATGTCTATCCGCTACATGTAACATGAAAATATTGACAGGCTTGCAGTGAACAAGTATTGAAACATGACTTTTACCACTTATTTTAAGTTTATGCTCTTCCTAGGTTGACAGCTCACAGCTCAAAGTTAGCAATGAGCAATATGTGAACACAGCACAAGATGTCAGCCAGTCTTATCCAGCCACAAGGGGAGGGAATGTCTGTTCGGGATGTTTGTTTTACAATGGCTCCATCATTTTTCACGGGGAAAGCAACACATCTCATGCATTTATGAGGACTAAGCATATATGTAGCATTTAGCACAGTTTCTGCACTGCAATAATTGCTCAAAACTCCTTGAAAATGGCTTGTGAATCAGAGGAAGACGAGTTGAAATCAACAAAAGCAACTTAAATCCAAGTTGGGCTTCATACTTCTTTTATATGCTGTGGGCTCACTGCAGTTTCTTCAGTCAAAACAACATTCCAAATACTGCCAGGTCATTCCCAGTTCTATTGTAGCATCAGATAAGATATGACCCAAAATAAAAATTAAGTGATGCTAACTTTTATTATATTCTGCAAAATAATAAATCATCTCACCACTTTGATTACAACAAGTAAAATTTGTAATTTTATTAAAATAGACACTTTATTATCATTCTTTATTACTTGAGTCCTAGAGAACTCTAGGAATGGGTATTGCTATTGCCAAATTCAGAACTGGATTTGTGCATTTGGATCAACAGATCAAGATGTATTTCTAATGAAGAACACTAATTTATGTAAAGTATCATTTAATCACACTCAAAATTATAAAATTATAAAGGATCACCTGAAAATATAAGAAAGCTGGAGTTCCTGAGCATACAACTTAAACTAAAATGCAACCACTAAGGACCCAAGTTAATTATTTATATTGCTGATGAATAACTTATGCACTCATTAAGCACTGACTTTATACCTTATACTAGTCCTTAATTTAAAGTTGATAATTAAACACAAATAAGAAATGCCATAGTCAGTTGAAAGTATGATGAAAAAGCTTATGCATACATCAGAGATTAGAGAAAACAGAGAACTTATCATAATATGTCTAATTAATTGGAAAATTTGTGAAACTACGGTAAACACTAATTCTTAAGATGTTTGTGTGTGGAGTGTTTATGTATTTAGTGGTGAGTTGCTCACCTCTGCTTGCACACGGGTAGCCTAAAGTCAACATCAGCTATACTCCTACATTTCTTTCCATGGTACTTTTTACAACAGAAACCCTCACTGAACTTGAAGCTAACTATTTAGCTAAGTTAGCTTGCCACCACATTGCTAGGATGCACCTGACTCTGTCCCCAGGCCAGGTGTTCCAAAGGTGTACTACTGGACCTTCCACATGGGACTTTGTTTCAATGGTTGCCCAGCAAGCACTTGATTGGCTGAACCATCTCCTCAGCCTCTAATATTTTTATATTAGTTTTAAGAAGTAACTAAGAAAAAGTTTCCCATAACTAATAAATACCAAGAACTTATCAAGTTCTGTGCTATAAATACTTACTGAGTGAAAATTATAGAAGCACTAATCTCGTTCTCTAGACAAAGCAAAAAAAAATAGCTTGCAACCTTGTCATTGGATTTTTAAAACTTTTTTGTAATCTTTCTTCCATCAATATTATGTACCTGCATACTGTCAATATTGTTTATTATAATGTCCATTAAATTATGCCATTTCATTAATCCAGTTAGTCATTTCCATAGGAATATATTGTTCATATAATGTGTGTTCTTATGATCATCTATGAACCATTTAAAATTTGTCATAAAGTACAAAAATATTACAGTGGGTTTTATGATATCCACTACAAAGATAATGCTAAGAAATACGCTAAGACAATGAACATTCTGTATGGAAAATCAAGTCATAAAATATCCAACAAAAAGATTTACAATGACAAAGTATGTTATGATACATCACTGCTGGTAAGGACTCTACTTTCCATTGTTAGAATATAATTAGTGGTTAAAAAGCAAATTTCACATTGGTTTGTCCATAAAAGGACATCTTTATCTAGAGGACATGAAAATTTTATCATTAGCCTTTTTTGGTGTGCTCAAAATAAATAAACTGTAGTGAGGCATGATACTACATACCTGAAATTCCAGTACTAATAGTGTAGGTACATAAAGATAAAATATTCAAGGTCATTCCCAACTTCATGGAAAGTTGAGTGTTAGACTGAGCTAGATGAAACCCACCCACTTCCAAATAGAAGACTAAAAAGAAAATTCCTTGGAGAAAATTTAGTGTTTATTCCATCTATATTATTTAAAACAATTAGTCATAAAATAGCATTAAAATAAAACATTCAAATACAAAAGGAAAGAAAGAGTTTTTGTATTTCTGAAATTATTGAGAATGACTGTATTGTAAATAGAGTAGAGACTGTGTTTGGTTTCCCAGCTGCCCAGACCCAAATAATCACACAGAAAATTATTAATTATAACACTGCTTGGCTGATGTCCCAGGTGTATTTCTAGCTAACTATTACATCTTAAATTAACCCATTTCTATCAATTTCTATATATGTATCACCACAAGTCTGTGGCCTTCAGATAGACTTCTTTTTCCTCTGGCAGCTACATGATATCTCCCTGACTCTGCCTTCTCTCTCTCTCTCTCTCTCTCT
>LOEQ01002057.1:51160-62066 GCA_001685075.1 Bramus lutescens | reverse complement strand
TCTCTCTCTCTCTCTCTCTCTCTCTCTCTCTTCAGATTTCCCACCTGGCTTTACTCTGCTAAGCCATTGGCCAGGACAGCTTTATTCAGTAACCAATAAAAGCAACACTTATGCAAAAGGACAACCTACATCATCTCCACTTTTATCTCCAAATAAAAAGGAAGCTATTCATGCTACCAGCAGGAACCAGGAAGCTGTCTCTCAAAGAAGCTTCACAGTTTTTGTTACTAATGCCAAGCCAGGAAGCCTTCTCTTAAAGGAGCCATGCCTCTTCTTGGAACCAGCAAACAGAGTTTATCTGAAAATACCTTGTGGCTACCAAGAAGCTGTCCTTGCCTCCTATTCTTGTTGGTCTAGAAGCCCTCTTTTCTTGTCTTACACTTTATTTTTATGTCATATGTGGATCCATGCCCCAGATGGTAAGTGCCATTTTGTAACTGGAGACTGTGCTTTGATTTCCCAGCTGCCCAGAACTAAATAATCACATAGAAACTATATTAACTGCAGCACTGTTTGCCTGCTGTCTCAGGCATATTTCTAGCTAGCTTTGGCATCTTAAATTAAACAATTTCTATCAATCTATGTATCACCAAGAGGCCGTGGCCTAATGGTAGGTGTCTTTCTCCTTTGGTAGCCACATGGTATCTTCCTGACTCTGCTTACTCTCTCTATATATTTCTGTTTGGATTTCCTACCTGGCTTTACTCCTCTAAGCCATTGGCCAAAACAGCTTTATTCAGTAGCCAATAAAAGCAACATTTATACAGAAGGACATCCCACATCACTGAAAGATGAATCTGACTCTGAATTTGAAGTCTAAATGTGTTTATACAAATTAAGTTGAATTTATCATTGATGAAATATAAAATTAGTCCATGACATATAAAATGTAATAAGTGGTTAAAATTTAGAGAAATATTAGAGAAATATTCTCTGTGTAGTTGGCAGAAGAATCACTTTTTCTAGCCAGAATGTACAAGAAAGGTGAGGAAACCACAAACAAAATGGGTGGAGCTAGCTGACAAGAGCTGTTGATGCCTGGCTGAGAAATATGAGCTTCCTCACCCTGGGATAATCTTACGTTTCTAAGGTTTGCTTCTTCAGAAACTGGCATTATCCTGATCTGTGGTAGTAAAAACAGAACATGAGAAGATTTGGTGAAGGAGGCTTTGTGTCATGATTCAAACCTACACACTTTCAACATTATTTTCAAGACTGTTCTTTGGAAGGGCTAGTTCCATGCCTTAGGCCAGGATAAATTTAAAAATTAGCAAATGATGTAATTACATGGGTTTTTTTTTGTTCATTCTTCTAGCTTCTTCACATCTTCTTTAAAAATATTTAAAAATTGACAACAGAAATGATTTTTTGTGTATGTTGCCTGATTACTTGGAAAAGTACAAAGAATAAAGTATTTTCACTTCTACTCATCTTCTCTTATAAACGTTTATCCTATGACTAATAATATCTAATAATCAATATTTATTTGCTAAGTTTCGTTGACTGCTTTGTTATGCAAATTTATAACAATATATTGAAATATTGAGAGCTGTCAAAATTCCCAATTACCTTGACTTTTACACAAAATGTTAGTCATTTTTCAAATTTTAATTTTTATTCTTTACCTTCTGAATTTTAATTATATCTTTGCTTTGAAAGACAACCAGTTTACTGAAAAAAAGTTTAAATCCTCTTTCTATAATGCATTGAAATCAAAATTAGATTTGCTTTGAGTTGAAAAAAGAACAGGATACAATGACAGACCTGATTATGGGATTTCCATCTTTACCAAAGTGCCTAGCTGCAGTACTTCCTAAATATCATATAGTATCTTTACAATGTATATTAGGAAAGTGATATTTTACACATCAAGTTTATTTGAAACTGCATTAATATTCTGCACAGATGAAATCTGAGTTTCACCCAGCAACAGTGACAGAAGTCACATTTCAATATTCTAGAATCAGTGGAATTGCATTTTGTTTTATTACCCTACAGCTGAACTGCATTCACTGATGACAGAACATTATTTGTATCATTTGTATTTGTGAAACAGTTCAAGTACATCAATAAAATGTACAAAAAGTAATAATTTTGAGACAATGTTGCTTTCTTCATCCTTACATGTGCTTACTAAGTCTTTACTCCCCATTACCGTATCTTTCCCCAATACTTCCCACTGAAAGCCTTCTTCTCAACAAGCCCCCTCTTACTTTTACATATTTTTAATCTACTTAAATTATGGGTGCTCACTTGAGCATGAGTAGAAGGTTATTGAGTAGAACATGAGCAACACCATTGAAGAAATTGTCATCACTCTCCCAGCAGCACAATCCCTCAGTAAGCAATAATGGGGCTTCATGAGCCCCTCCTCATCATGATGACAACAGGTCCAGTCTTGTGCTAGTTACTACAGCTGTAGTGAGTTCTTCAGTCTTCATAGGAGAAAGTGGGAGATGAGAGTACATAATGGGGGAAAGATGTAAAAACTCAACATATACAATATGGAAATGTCAAAGAATGTTTTTAAAAAGAATGCTATTTTGTTTTGTTTTGTTTCTTTGATGCAGGGTTTCAGTTTCTCAGGTGCACCTCATAATAGAAAGTTCCTTTGAAGTCCTAACTGTCTTGCCTTCTTCTTTCAATAGACATATTATATTACAGGCATTTCTCTTCATGGAGTGCTAAGACAAGATTTTTAATATAAAGACAAGAATGGCTGAAGTGTAATATGGTTAACTTTCAATGAAATAAAATTTCTCTTAAATAGTTCACATAGAACACTTACATATTACATTTGTAGAACCTAACTAAAAGCAAAATGTATATGGTCTGGCAGAATAGAATGTGAAGTCTGAGAATTCTAACAAGTTGTATAAGTAACTTTAAAATTCTCAAAGATCATAATTTCCATTAAATCTTATAATTTGTGTTCTTTAAGTGTAGTTGACCAGTTAAAAATATATTCAAAATTGGGCAAAAATAGCTACAGAATCACAGATATGTACTTATGAGTTTCTTAAGTTCTCTGAAGTAGTGACTGAAATGGTTCTACTATCTCAAGGGAGTTCAAAAGAGATGCTTGGCACTAGGTATGGTTCCTGTGGAAAGTAATACAGGGATGTAAATTAGGTATGGTGAACCTACAAAAGGTATCTATTAGTGTTCACTGTAATCATATTATGTGCTGAACCCTAGGAGTCTCATCTGAGTCAACTCTCTAGGTATTCTTTAAATAAGTTGGGTTACAAAGATCAAATTTATGGGAGTCTATGAATCTCAGGAAATTATGTGACAAATGTTCTACATTTTCATGTGTGTTTATGATCCCTAGAGAGAAAATAATTTTCTTCAGATTTTCAAACCAGTCCATGATTCAAAAACACTTTGTGGTGTCACAGAAGAAAGGGTGAGAAGAGCCAAAGTTTTGTGTAAACTATATATGTACACTTACCACTTTAGAGAAAAAGAAAATTGATCTGGATGGTCATATGGAAAAACCTACTTAAAATGAATCTACATATGCTTCTTAACAGTATGAAATCAATAGTCGAGAGAGCCTCATAGGTTTGGTAGGCAGACTTAGCTTTTACGGTATTGTATTTTAATTGAATCCCATGCTTATAGTGAACGTCATATCTGAAAACTAGCATTAAACATAATTTATTCTGGTGCTGGAGAGATATTGGTATAATAAAGGGTAGCATGTTTAATTATCATTAAGAGATTGTTTCCCAAAGCTTTTGAAAAATAAAACCTAAGATTTTAATTCAATATTTTCTATCATCTTAAAAAGCACACTAATGTCCCCACTTTATATATAAAAAGTTGTACCCTATAATAAATATCTTTACTTGTAACTGCAAATGGTAGATGAGTATGGGACAGACCCTAGACATTCTAACTTGAAAGTTATTGAAGACATCTCAACTCAAATATTATTTTAAGAGCCCAGGAAGTTCCACTCTTAAAAAATAATGTATTTTATAGTGATTTTCGGTTCTCAGCCCAATCGATTAGAAAATACTCAGTTACCCATGCCCCTGCCCTCACTTGTGCAAGTCAACCTTCCTTCTCATTTTTCACAGCTAATGACTTTATATTGACATATGATTATCAAAGTCTACAGTTTATATTAGCATATATTACTGTGTTGCACATTCTACAGATTTTAACAAGAATAATAATAAGATGAACCTGAACACGGAGAGATCTGTAGCTTAATAAAAGGAATTCCACACTAGCTCAGAACTAAGAAATATACAGGTATTTATTAATAGATAAAACTTACAAATCAGGAGTCTCTGAGTGAACGATGGATAAAGATGAGATCCAAACAAACCGAACCACCAAAACTGGGGTCCAGGGGGAAAGGCAGCGAGGAAGAGGGCTGGACGCGCTTCCGCATCCAGGTAAATAGTCTATGAGGCCACGCCCCAGTAGGCGGGTAGTTGTTAGCTATACACCTTCCTGCACCATGAACCTACCATTATAATATCATGCAGAATAACTTTGTTCTCCTAAAAATCTTATGTAATCCACTTTACCTTTCTTTGTCTCAATATTTGGGTAACTATACGTTTTCCCATCCCATTGTTTTATGTCTTTCAGAACATTGTACCAAAAATCACACAGTATCTACAGATGGAATTCTTTACCTTACTAAAACACAAAGGTCCCTTCGTTTCTTTTCTTGACTTGATGGATCATTTCTTATTGCTGAATAATACCCTGTTGTCTTTCTTTTGTTTAATTTTTAATTTCATTCTACATTCCACCCACTGTTTTCCCCCTACTTTTTCTCTCCCCTGCCTTCTTGACTTCTTCCCACCCACACCTGCCCCAGGTCCACTCCTCCCAACAGGTAAAGGCTCCCATGGGAAATCAACAAAGTCTGGCACCGTAAGTTGGGGCAGGACCAAGACCCTCCTCCCTGCATTAAGACTGAGTGTGGCATCCCAGCCACATACGGAATGGGCTTCAATAAGCTAGGTCAGCACCAGGGTAGATGCTGGTCCTACTGCCAGGAGCCCTCCCAGATAGTCCAAGCTTTATCACTTTCTCCCATATATGGAGGCCCTTGTTCATACCCATGGAGGCTCCACAGTTGTCAGTCTAGAGCTCCTGACTTTTCTCAAACTTGGTTCAGCTGTCTCCCTCATGATCTTGACCTCCCCCACTCTTTAATTGGATTCCCAGAGCTCTGCCTGGTGCTTGGTTGTGGATCTCTGTATCTGGTTCAGTCAGTTGCTCTAGGAAGGCTCTATGTTGATAGTTGGGGTATTCTCCAATCTAATTACAGGGGAAGGCCAGTTTGGACTCCCACTTCCACTATTGCTAGGACTCTTAACCGGAGTCATTGGTGTAGATTCTTGGGAGTTTCCCCAGCACGTGGTTTCTCCCTAACCCCATAGTTGTTTCTCTCTCTCCCACCTCGTACATCTCGTTCTCTTATGTAAACTACATGTTCAATTTATATACAGAAGGACATTTGCAAACTTCCATGTTTTACTTCAAATAATGGGTTGAAAATAAGCTCCATTTTCTCTAAGTATTACTTGAACCCAGGGACTTGGGAAACACACTTTTTTGAAATTTTCTCCATTTACTCTGGTAGTTTCATGAGGTCTTAGAAATAGCAACATCTGATGAAAAAATTACTCTGCCAACAGGATTCACCACACAAAAATAAAACCTGAAGAGTTTTTTTTACCTAAACACTTGTATGTAACATTCTTGTATGTAAGCTAAGAAATTTATAATATAGTTTAATATAATGTGATTGTGTACACACAAAAATTTATGAAATTATCATTGTTCTTCTTAGAGGTTTATGGCTAGGTAAGATGGGCCAGATCTATCGTTCACTGCCTGCTTTTATTAATAACGTTTTTTTAATGAAAGTTAATAACTTTTTTGAAATTTCATTATTTATTTATTTATTGATAATTACCACCTCTTCCCCTCCTCCCATTTTATTAATAAAGTATTTTTGGAATGCAGCCATGCCCATTCATGTATTGTCTACAGCTGCTATTGTGGATTTGAATAGCAGCTATGGACCATCTGTCCTACAAAATATTTATTACCTTATCTTTTACAGAAATTTTCTCCCAGCTAGTTACATGTAAAAGTAACTAACTGTGAGCCATGGGTGCTGTAACTGGAAGAAATAAATGGTCCTTGCAGAAAGTTTGTTAACTAATAGAGAGCATAATTATTCCAGCAGAAGATTGGTACAGGCCAAAAAAGATGGCCAATACTTAAGAATCTAATGTAGTCAGAGGAAACTCTATTCATTTAGGCCACACTCCTTTTTCTCACGTAGCACAGTAGTGGGCTACACACTCTACATTTTTCTGCCAGGAAATATGTTATCTCTATGTTTATTTAATATTCTTGGGATAAATCTCTTACTTCCAGAATAAAGCCACCTTTGAATATTAGCATTGTTTAGAAAGAATTATTAACAATTGCGATGTGCATAAAATAGAACACAAAAAATGAGCAATACACAAAAATCATGAAAGATGAATTCTTCAACCTGTCTGCTTTTTCTTTCTTCATATACCTATAGAGATATGTGATTTTCCATATTCTTAGCTGAAGGCCCAATGAAAAACGTTTGGAACCTTGTTGTAAAGGACTAATCAAAATGTCATAGTTATGTTAAAGGGGTCTTTTATATAATTTTATGAATGAACAATGAAAAAAATTTCTACCTAAAGCAATCAGATTTAATATTGTTAGTAGGCAGAAATAAAAGAAGTTAAAACAATTGTTTTACTTCCTCAGTTCACCAGTAATTTCCTTTAAATCTTCATTTGTTTGAATCAATATGTTGGTTCCTAATAGCAAATATGTGCCCTTCAATGCTTATGTTGTCCCTTTTCATCAATTTCCTGCAGAACAAAGGCTCGTTGCAAATGAAGGAATACTGCAGCTGATTCTAAAACCACTCCGCCTATTTAATTAAATGTATTTGCCTGAAGCACATGATACGTTCTAAAATATTCGTAGACATAGCATTTCATTTTAAAATATCAGTTATCTTAATTTATTTTCTTTCACTAAAAATTTCCTGAATAAGGCAGAGGTTCTCTCATATGATAAGCACAAACTAATTTCAAGGTGTCGTCTAAAGAGAGAATCTTTAAGCCCAACTGCTATGTCTTCCTGAAGCATTTACTTTAACAAGCACCTTATTTTGAAATGTTACAACTAAAGTTTAAATATGTCATGCAATTGCTCTTTTGATCTTGATTCTAATTACTCTGAATTCAGACAGAAATCTATTAGTCTTAACAATAGCAAAATAGTAATGTTGACACAAAACCTTTGAATTCTATTTCATACAGCATCCTCTTTATGAAATCTTCTCCATGGCCCCTCTTTATACTTTCTGAAAAACAGTGATGAAGCTGTCACAGTAAGAGATCCAACTCTGGAAAGCCAACTTTGCCTCCTTCACAGTATGTGATAATTAATGCAATTTGATAAAAATTGTTCATTTCCAAAATTATGTATTTTCAAATGTCAATTTTTCTCAATTTGTCAATTAAGTTTTATATTGACTTGATTTTTCAAGATTATGTATTTGTATCAAATTATTATTTTTATTTACTGTTGTTTCTAAATGTTTAGACTCTGTGACTATTTTCTCATAATGAATATGAAACTTTGGCATAATTGGATTTATGTTATCTTACTTTAGATACAAACTATAAATATCCAGTTTCCTACTTCAATTTAAAAATAAGTGGACAAACCAAGTAACTTGCCACAAAACCCATTTAAGTGTTCGGCCTCCTGAAAGAGCCAGAGTTTGGTTTTGTTGTTGTTGTTGCTAATGTTGAATTAGGAAGACCCCTCTTAAAAGAGCCTCGGCACTCCTGCTTGCTGCCAGCAGAAAGAGCCTGTCTGAAAAAAAATGATGTGGGATTCCCCTCTGTATGTTGTGAATACGTTTTATTGCCATTGGTTAATAAAGAAGCTGTTTTGGCCAGTGGCTTAGCAGAATAGAGGTAGGTGGGAATTCCAAGCAGACAGAGGAGGAAAGAAGGCAGAGTCATTGAGAGGCCATGTAGCTGCTGGAGGAAACATATGCCAGAACTTTGCCTGATAAGTCAGAGCCATGTGGCAATACACAGATTAATAAAAATGGGTTAATTTAAGATATAAGAGCTAGCTAGCAATACATTTAAGTGATTGGCCAAGCAGTGATTTAATTAATATAGTTTCTGAGTGATTATTTCATGTCTGAGCAACCAGGAAACAAACAAGCAGTCTTCGCCAACACCAAATAACATAGAATAACATTATATTCAACTACCATACAGCAAAGATATAGCTACAGTGATTAAAGAAGATTAAAAGGAACAGTATATAGTGCAGGCCTTTGATGCAAGCTCTTGGAAGGTTGAGGTTAAAAGCTCTCAAATTCAGGCCAGCTTGGGCTATAAAAGGAGACCTAATAAGAAAGGGACAGGGGAAGAGATCTTAACACCAGGCAGAAAGAAAAAGCAGTTTTAAGTGTAGGAGGCCAAACAACACTTTTCACAAAAACAACCCAAACTGGAGGACAAGGAGAATCAGAAAAGGGGAGAAGAAAGAGGAAGAGGAGGAGGAGACAGAGGTGGTGGAGGAAGAAAATCAACATTTAGCCAACAAACAAAACACTATTCTGGAAAAAAATAAAATAAAATAGAAAGTGTTAATATTAACAGAGGCCTGAAGTTTTATTTCTGGTTTCACAAAACTGATTATGAGTCATTATTGCATTCTAACATCCCTGACCCAAGCCTGATAATATCTACAGAGTTTTCTATCAGTCATGACCAACTTTGTCTATTCAAACATTCATATATCACTTTATCTAATATATATATATATATATATTTGAGATATATCTTATATATTAGATGAGATATATATATTCCTTTTTATTGTACAAAGAACATGGTCTAAGAGAATGAAGACCATAAATTAATTCTGAATGAAATTTAAAGCTAGTATATAACTGAGATTATACTTTTATTCCTTTAATAATACAGTAATTAGTAATACTAGGTTATCTAGGAAAACTTTAAAGGATTGGTAGAGGAAAGAGGTATTACATAATTCCAAATACTTCTAAGTAATTTCTACATCAAAGGAAAAATATAGAAATAATTCTGAAATATTCAATACTGAAATATCAAAATTTTGAAACTGCCATTATATATATTCTAAAAAGAAAATTCATATTAAATGCATATATGAAATGTATATATGTAAGATAAATTGGAAATATTTTATGTCTAGTCATAAATATAATAGAGGACCTAAATCTCAGTGATTCTCTGCTCTCCTATAGTTTGCTCTAGAATATTGATATTCAAAATTATCAAAAACCAGCAATGAATTAGAAAATAATACGTGCTTTGAGAAAAGTCAAAATTAGAGTGGGACAGAGTTTGAAGAGTGCTGTGAATGTTTGTGTTAAAACAGCTCTTGCTGAGAAGACCCAAAGGAGATGATGAGAGACAGACAAGGAGAGGATTTACCAGGAGAAAAAGGAGCAGAGGCCACAAGCAGAGAAGTGACTTCACCTTTTTAAGACCAGAAACAGGACAGTTGTCAAACCAAGGAACACAGAGAAATCAAGTTCAAGAGCAAGAAAGGGAAGTAGGGAAACAGCATCTGCAGAATTTCATGGGCCATTCTGAACTTTTATTCTACTGGGGGGGGGGTGCTTTTGCAGGTCTGAGACCATGTGATGAAATTTGCATTCGCTGGCATCCCTTGAGGTGATGCAACTGGGAATACAGGAAGAATGGTAATGGAGGTCAGAGAGGAGACAATGCTGGATAAGACCAGCAGTGCTGCTGAAGGGAAGTGGCTGGACGCTGCTGCTCAGCTTATTATAAAGGTAGAAAAGCATAATTTTCAGAGGTACTCCATGGGCAGTCTGAGAAGGGAATGTAAATTCACAAAAACTGATTATACACTATTCTTTATAAAGAATGACTTCCTGTAAAGTAAGATAGCCATGTAATCAATAGCTTAGAGTTAAGTGTGGAGATAAATTTTAAATGTCGATTTGACTAGAATAAGGAGTAGGTGAGGAGTTAGTAAAATACTTTTTAGTATATCTATAAGATTTCTAGACAAGATTAGCATTTGAATGGTAGACAGAAGAGAGAACCTACCCTAACAAGTGTAGGTAAATAACATAAAAATAGGGCATATAAAACAAGCAAAATGGTGGAGGGAGAGTGATTTTGCTCTCTTCTGGGCTGGAGCCCCATCTATCCCACCCTTGAATGGAAAACTCTATGATGTTGAGCCTATGGAATCCAGTAGATTTATCATCAGCCCGAGACTGCTACTGTTTGTGCCTCAGACTAGGAGTCATACAACCAGCGTCCCTGGACCTGAGGCTTTTCATTCAGTCTCAAGACCAACCCCTGATTTCCTGTTTCTCTATACAACTGATGAAATACTGTGGAACTTAAGGTCTTATAATCACTGGAATCAATTCCCATAATAAAATCCCTCATATGTGTGCATTTGTATATTATGAGTTCTTTCCCTCTGAAAAGTCCTAAGAGACACACGCATCAGCAAAAGGAAGATGTTTGTATTTAAGATAAGACGGAAAAAATATGGTTTTGTACACAGATAAGGTCAATTGTGCAAAGAATCAAACACTAACAATGTGGATTGGAACGTAGAGTGAAAAGCTTTCAGAGCCTCTGAGGGCTACGAAATCCAAGGAACCTTAAGAGAAGGTACCTTTGAGAATCCAGTGGGTTTCTCCACTGCAATTGGGAGTTTGAAGCTTCAAGTTCTGAAGCTATGGAAATTCTGCTAAATATCCTTCTGCTTCTGCTGCTTCCTCCTCCTCCTCCTCCTCCTCCTCCTC
>LOEQ01002057.1:20310-30575 GCA_001685075.1 Bramus lutescens | reverse complement strand
GGGAAATGGGAGGAGGGGAGGAGGTGGAAATTTTTAATAAAAAAAGAAAGAAAAGCAAAGATTTTAAGAGTTCATCAACTGTTATAATACTCCCACAGTTTGCTTTAATTTTTTAATGGTCTCTGAATTTTTTCATCTCATTTTGTTCTTGACTCATAAAGTCTCTCTTTTTTCTGTGTGTATTCATGTGTATTGTCTATTTCATTTAAACATTTGTGTCTGTTCTAAGATTAGGCTTACTCTTGCGATGTATCCCAGGCTGGCATTGAATTCCTGATCTCCTTGCCTGCTGATGGCAAATATGTACTCCTGTGCACAGTTTGCAAGACTTTCTGTTGTCACTGTGAAGATGTCCATGTGAAGGTTTCTGAGTGTTCCCCATATTCGCTCCATAAGTTCTTTTCTTTCCAGTTGTTCCTTGTTGTTTCTATATTCCCATCAGAAGTTTTCCACAAAATGTCTGGCTTGTCGCTTCCCAAATGCCGCCACAATTGTTTGCCGCATCATTATGAATCTAGATGCTGAAAGAAGTTACCTTATTACTATCTCAGCAAAGTTTGGAAAATCAAACTGTAGATGCACATTTATTAAATATCATGTGCTTTTCCATGATGAAGCGTAGGCAAGGGGAGCAAAGGCAGCCTGGATACTGTGAGACCAAGAGGGACTGCAACTTGAGGCCCACGAGAGTGAAATCCTATCACTTCTTTCTCTTAGGAGAAGGGAAATATCCCCAAGATGGAACTATTCTCCTACTAAGGGACAGAAGTCTGGTTGGTTGTCCATGTTAGAAGCTAAATGAAGAAAGAGGAAAAATATCAACCAGCATTTGCATGCACATCATTATTTCTTCTTCTCCACATAATAATGTGCATTTACTTCCAAGAGTAAAGTGTATGTAACCTGGATTTCATCAGCAAACTCACCCAGGAGCACTGTCTACTCCAGACACCAATGACTTCAGCGCAGGAGTGCTTACAGGGGAACTTATTTTAAACATTATCAGGCCTTCCTTAATACAAATAGTTCTCTTTCCACATGCCCTAGTAGTTCCTACCATTTTTAGAAATGTTAGTTTCATTTTGGTTCTTTCACAGTTTTCTATTTCCAGGTTAGTGTTGGCTAAGTGGGCGGCCCATGCCCATCTGGCTTGTAGCTTCCCAAATGCCGCCACAATTGTTTGCTGCATCATTATGAATCTAGAAGCTGAAAGAAGTTGCCTTATTATTATCTCAGCAAAGTTTGGAAAATCAAACTGTAGATGCAGATCTATTAAATATCAATAATAAAGCCTATTCTCTTATAGATTTCTACTGTTAAACAATTGTGTTTGTTACAGAAAGTAATAAAGAAAGTCATTGCCTCCAAGACCCACTTACCGCCAATGCTGCAGTATAAAATGTGAGCTAAAATCGATATCTAAGGAAAATTACTGGATGCTTTCCTTTTACTTCCCCCAGAAAGATAGGAATCTTAAGTCCAGGGGACTGAGATAAGATTCCAAAGAATATCTGCTGTATTTTCCCATACATCTACTGTGATCCTGTGGGTAAGAGTGAAATCAAGATAAGAAACTGAGGAAGTTATAGAACAAAAATGTCCTGAAAATCAAGAGCACTGGCTGCTACAGTCTTAGAAAAGAGACCACAAGACACCACGTGCCACCCATTGCAGGCAATCAGCCAACTATGTCATAGACTCAGCAAAGTATTGAATAATATAACCAATACTTGGATGTAATAGGGAAGAGAGAGGATGAGCTATATCATGTTAAGGAATATATAGGGATAGGATCAGAGAAATAAGAACTGAGGAGAGCAAGAGCACTATTCTCCATGGGCATTTCAAAACCTGTGCAAACGTCTGTGTCTGCACTGGACTGTACAGTGACCACACAGGGCTAATCCACGCTTAAAGTATAGCTCTTGTAGTGTTTTGAGAGTTTGCTTTATTTTATGCTAAATTTTCTTACATTTTAATTAATCAGGATGTAAATATCAGCATGAGGTTAAAGACAAATATATTGAACCACAAAGTTCTTTCATTCATTCTTTCAACAGGTAAATAGCGCATGATTAAGTAGAGGGAAGAAAACCCTATATTAAAAAGGTTCAGCTATGAACTATACATATTAGGTAGATAAAAGATGTGAAAAGAATTGTAAAACACAATGTGGATGAACTTTTGGAGGAAAGAGATTATATATATTTTATGATTTAAATAATATCTATTGTGCACATGATGAGGCTATGGTATTACATTTAAGATTCTATACAAAACGTAAATATACATATATTTAAATATACCCACAGAATAAATTATAAGTTGACTTAAATTTGATTTGCTTCAGCACAATTCAAAGTGAAATAAGTGTCCAGACAAAGCAAAAAACAGCTGAAACAAAATTGAATATGCTCATTGTTAAAACTGGCGATGGATCTTTGGAAACATTTTTATTATCCTAGAATATGGGTAATAAAATAAGAATATGAAAGCTAGCACCCACATTATTGCTTTAGTGTTCTATCCAAATCCCAGATATTCAGAATCTAAAGTGAACTATTTTTTCTTTGTTGTAAGAGTATACTGAATAATTATTTCAGAATTAATTAAAACCTTGATGGGCCAATTATCAGCCTCAGAAATTCGGAACACGCACATGAACAGACACTGAAGCTACAGAAGAAACTGGTACAAAGCCAGGCATCCTGTCCAAGCCCCCTTCCCACGCTCCACTCAAGGCTAAGTGGAGCCGCGTATCTACAGCGTGTTCAAAAAGGAACTTTCACCTGAGCAGACATTGCTCAACATAAAGATCATTTGGAGAACCCACTTAGAGAATGTCATAACGTGATAGTAATTATAGATATATTACAGATGAGATTTATGAAGCAATAGAAAACACAATGATTATAACATTACCATTCTTTGACGTCTTTGTAATATTTAACTTGGGGTAAAGAGCAGAGGAGAGAGCGCTACAAATTATGCTTAACTTATTAAAGTATCTTATACCTCAAACATTGTTTCAACTATTTTATTATTATCTCTAGTTTACATTTTAAAAAGTGTTTGTGTGGCCAGGTGGTAGTGGCGTATGCCTTTAATCCCAGCACTCAGGAAACAGAAGCAGGGAGATCTCTATGAGTTCAAAACCAGCCTGATCTACAGAGTGAGTTCCAGGACAGCCAGAGCTATGCAGAGAAACCCTGTCTCATGAATACCAAAAAGAAAAAAGGAGTGTGTGGGGCACACGCATGCTTATGCATGTGCATGTGTGTTTATCCTCATCCTTGCACAAATGGAGGCCAGAAGTTAGATTTGGATATCTTTCTCTGTTGCCCCCACCTTATTTTTAAAGAAATGCTCTGTCACTGATCCTAGTGTTTCCTCTAGGCCTACTCAATTTGCCTGCCTCAGTTTCCCTACCACTAGTGTTACGGGGTACGTTGTCATGCCCAGAATTTATGTGTGTGCTAGGTATCCAAACACAAGTCCTTATATTTACATAGTGAACATTTTACTCTCAGAAAAATCTTAGGCCAAAAAAAAGTGGGTTCAGTGGCTACTTCATTTCCTTAAGTTCATAAATAACTGTGCTGCTGCCTTTAAAGATAATTTGAGCCATCTGGATATAATTGTCATTATGTCACCCCATCTTCTAGTCTATTTTACTGTTATGTAGTTTTATGTATATATAAAGAAGGGAGAGAGAGAGAGAGAGAGAGAGAGAGAGAGAGAAAGAGAGAGAGAGAGAAGCAAGGAAGGGAAAGAGAAACTGCCAGTCAGACATTCTGCTGAGGAAGATGATTAAACTATTACCTAAAATAGAATGCCAATTATAACCAGAGATTTCAGGAAATGAGGATATGTTTGTTTCCTGGGGCTGCTGTGCAAATTACTACCGCTTAGAAACCAAAAGCCGTCAGAAATGCTCTGAGGTCTGACAGCTTGTTGTATTCCCCTCTGCAGCCACCTGTCTTACCTTGTTCTCTGTATCTATGGTTCTGCCCCAGGAAGCGTCCTCCTTCGTTTGAAGGGCAGTGTATGTCTTCAGTCACCGAATTTCCACAACACGCTTCCTGCCTGAAGAATCTCAAAATCCCTCCAACCATCATTCTGCCCCTGTCTTTTTTTTAACCTGTGTTAGCATTGTTTCTAATGTATGAGTTTCCCCCAAACTTTGTCTGTCCCCTATATATGTAGCAGGTTACATACCAGTGGAAAACACAGTTACAGAATGGGATTCGGGTCAGTCTGGATAATATGGTGACACTATTAAAAGTCATAAAGGAAAGAGGAAAAGAAAGTGAAAGTTGCATAGGGCTAGTGGGGGAGGTATAGAGGGGAAGAAGAGAATAGAGCCCTCCACAGTCCCTCCTGGATGAGAGGACCTCTATTGGCTTTACTGGGAAGTTGCAGCTTTTGGATCTGTGAATCACACACAGCATAAGTTTTCCAGTAGCCATGTGCACATTTTGGAATCTAGGTAGGCCAAAAACCCCTAAAAATAATCCATGCAATTTGGACTTTGTTCCCTAACTTCTGAGTTTATCTGTTTTTCTCTCTCTTTTTGCTGCATGCAATACATAGAAACAAAGGCACATGCTCCTCACTTTTCTCAGCTAAATACCGGGGCTCACTGCTTGCAAGTTCTGCTTTTTCTATCAACAGTAGAAAACTGTTCTGCCAAGTTTCTTGTCACACTATGGCGAACAACAGTCTTTCTCCCATTTTCAATAGCACATTTCTCATTTCCTTCTGAGACGCCAGAAGCAGCGCAATAATGCCCATATTTCTAACAAGTCTCCTCAGGAAAATCCAGGCTGCCTTTTGCGGCCCCTCAGGGTACCTCGAGCCTCTAGCATGGACCTCATTCCAAGACATTTCCACATTCTCAGCATCCCACTTGCCGGTCCGAAAGTCCATATTGTACTCCTAGGATTTCATTAGCGACTCCCACAAACCCGTGGGCCAAAGCGACAAAAACTGCTTCTCTTGACGCTATAGAACCAAGGAGTCTGAAACAACGGTGGTTAGCAGGGCCACATTCCCCACAAAGGAATCTGCTCTCTTTTCTTCCAGCCTGAGCTGGCAACAGTCTGCATGTCGTAACTAGCAGCGCCAGCTACTGGGTTCCTGGAGTTCCACATCTGTATACGTGGATAGCTCTACTGTGGCTGTACTGCACATGCACCCATTTTATTCATGATTCCTGAAACAATAGGGTATACCAACTGTTAACAAATAATTCTCATTGAATTGTGTAATATAACTAGTGCATATAATACTAGAGGTTGATTAAAGTATACAAGAGTGTTTACATGGTCATAAAAAGAATACTAAGCATATTCCATAAGGAACCTTTACACTGGCAGGTTTTACTCTAGCTGTGGGGCAGGAGGAACTGGATGCAGTCCTCGGCAGATGCCATGGGGAGACTGGATGCATCCTGTGGACCACTATATCTGACTCTGCATTGTCCTATGTCTCCTTTCTCAGACCTATGTAGTGAACTCATGGCCCATTTCTGCGAAGGCATCTGTGAGTTATGAAATTTGGGTTCCACCCAAGGAATTCTAGCTGATATCATCTCACAATTAAGTTAATTATATCTGAAAAGTTTTCCCCCTCCAACTAAGGTCACATTCAGAGTGACCAATAAGTACGACTTACATGTATATATTCTTGGAGGCCTCCACACAGTTTAATGTAAGGCTCTATAGTGGTATATGTAATAAGGAGTGTGTGTGTGTGTGTGTGTGTAAATGAGGGCAAATAGATCTGAATATAACTCTATAAGATTGAAATGAATTTAATACAAGAGAAGCTAATTGGTGGTGTTAAAGTTCAGTCTATATATAAATTTAGTATATTTTCCAGCCATACATTCACAACTGATGTAAAGACTACATCTAATAAAATAATTTTTATAGAAAGACACATGTGAAGTGAAAGCAATCAGGAATACATATCTCTCCCAGGAGCACTGAGTTTATATTCATGCTCACCACTGTGTTACTGCTCCTAAAATGTAGTAAATATCTGTTATGTAGATACTATCATTCCATTTGTAATAGAAAGATAATTGAAAATTGATGCCGCAATAAAAATTACCTTTCTTTGCACAGGGACAAAAACAGAATTACACATATTCTGAAATGAAAGGAAATCCCTCAGTAGGTTAAAAAAGAAAAATATTAAGAATCAAAGGTCAACATTTCTCTTGCTCCTTTATGATTGTGAGTTAATACACAAGATATATTAACTCTTGCATTTTAATTCACTCAGATAGCAATTTTCACACTAATTTTCCTACACTAAAAGCTTAAGGACACATGTTGAATACCAGATTTTTGCCTTTACAAAGAGGATTAATCCCAAGTTCAGGCTTGTGACAATGGTATTAATATGCCCCTGTCAAATTATTACTGCTCTCGGAAAAGGTTAATAACTTCTAAAAACCTACAAGGTACCCTTGCATACACTTCTATCCTTGAAATCACTGTATTATAGAGGTAGAAGTCCTTTGTACAATTATTTGAAAGAGATAATCACTGATCAATATGAGGAATTATCCTTACCCTCAACAAAACAAAAACAAATCATGGAGAATATCTTATATCTTATTTCCTTAGATTCCGGCTTTTTTTCTTTGTAGAAACCTAAGTTCTTTGAGAAAATAGAAAATAGATTGTTTCAATTGAAATCTGAGCCCCGATGCTTGATTGTGCTTGGACTGATGCATTGTGGGAAAGAGATAGGAAGCACTTCCCTTATATGTAATAAACATGAAAAGGAGGAACAGGGATGCTCCTGGGAGAAAGAAGAGAAAGGTAGCAGAGCACATGACCCAGGATCAAGGACCCTACCCGAGAAATATAATGGCAGCTCACAGAGTGTAAGGAAACATTTGCAAAGCATGTATCTGATAAAGTCTACTATCCCAAATACACAAAAAGCACTTTCACTCAAAGCAAAAAGGATAATCCAGTTTAAGCAGGGACCAAACCCTTAAGTAATAATTTCTCAAAATGCAATAAGCAAATAACCACCAAGTTCAACTTCACTCACATTTGTGAATAAAATGAAAATTGAAATGCAGTTGCAAATTCTTAAATTTCACACCCACTGGTTTGGCTCTAGTTATGAACAAACAAGGAATAAAGAATAAGAAGGTGGAGGCATAGATATGGGTGAACTGGAGCCCACATCCATGGCTGATGTAAATGTAAAAGGATGAGGCTGCTATAGAAAACTGACACTTCCTAGTGCCTTGATCAGTTAAATACCGACTTACCGTATGATGCGGAGAAATGACTCCTGTGTTTACAGCCAAAGGATTTTCAAATCAGTTGTTCAAATGAATATTGAACACAGACATTGAGGAAATGAATACATATAATTACCAAAAGATGAAAAACTTAAGTACCTACACATTGATGAGTGAATAATTAAAGAACAGTATATATAAATGGGGGATACACAGCTGTAACTACTGACTTATGCTACCTTAAAGGCAACAGACTTAAAGAAGCCAGGTGTGAATACTACATACTGTGTGATTGTTTTCAGAGATACTAGCAGAGGAAAAGTCATAGAAACAGAAGCTAAGAAGGGTGACTGCCTAATTTATGGGTTTCCTTTAGTAGTCATGAAAATATTAACGAATTAAATAGTATTGATGACTTTACAATACTGCTATGTATTAACTACTACTAATGATAAAATCTTGGATATGTTCAATTTAATACCACAAAAGTAAATATAAAAATAAAAATATTTGGGAATAAATACCAGTTGAAAAGAAGTCTAGGCTATTTCTGCGTGATCCATCCAATATTTGCTTTGTCATCATCCTCAAATACTGTGGACTTTTTAAAGACAATAGAAAATCAAATATTAACAGCTTAAACTGGATTTATTTGGAAAATAAGAGCCAAGACTGAGTCAAAAGTATGCCATTATGATTAACCTGTGCAATAGAAGGCAGTTTAACATGTATGCTTAATTTTAAACTATTTAACACAATATATGTATCATGATGATAAACCTCAAACTCTAAGACATATAGTAAAATTACTATTAGAATTTAATTTGACAGTCATGCTTTTCAAAATATCATAACTGTATCCTCTGTCTTCTTTCCCCAAATGACACACCCATCTAAACCTTTAAGATTTTCTCTGATCACTGCCAGTTATTTCCAGAAAGAACTGAATTCATATTCAGAGCAATCAAATCAACTTTGAAAAGCAGTGTCTGCCACATTGGTACTCCAACTTCTTCTGTACATCCTGAGTAAATATTTGTTTGTTGATATGAACTGGCTATGTCAAGGACACTAGCCTCTGACCAATAGAGCGAAGGCTAATCCTTCCCTTCTCCTCTATGTGCTGAGGCTAATAGTGTGTGCAGAAAATGTCCATCATAGCTTCGTTCTTATGAATGTTTATTGCCTTTGCTCCTCTACAAAGACAGCCCCTACTGAGAATAGCTAAGCATGTCTCCTTTGTATAGCCGTGTATAGTACCTCCACCCTTCCTTGTTTATCTCTATGCAATAACCACCTCTATGTTAAATTCTACATGATAAACACCCTGAACTTTAGACATGTTGAGGCTTCTCCGGCCACAAGACCAGGTCACCCAGTCCCAGCTTTCTATCCCTGTGTCTTCCTTTTCTTCCTTTCGAACAGGTCAGCTCATCCCAGGAGCCATGCTCAATGGCACATTTCAGTACGTAGTTTTTAATTCATACAGAAGGCTAAGAAGCATAATAACTTTTGTTTGACTTCTCTCTCAAGGTATTTGTCTCAGGCTTCATGTAAGTCCTTAGACTATGTGAAATCAGAGTCTCTCGAGTTTCTCTCTGAAAGATACACTTCAGATGGAAAAGCCACTTGTGCTGACAATTCCTATTGTCAGAATGATGTTTTGAAAAAAAGAATTGATTCCCCAAATGATATCTGTAAAGTCTCAAATCACACTATATTTCTGTTCAAACATATATATTACCTCATTTGGTATCATGCAAATGGTTATGGTGTTTGGAAAAATGTTTAAATTAGTTCATTACATCCTGATATACCCAGGTTGTCTACCAAGTTGCTAGAGTAATGATAACTCAAATAAAAATACTCATAGGCCCCAAATAAAATAAAATTTCCTCAAGAATTGTTCGGTTATAGGACTTTCCTATAAATGGCCTTGTAGAGTAATTTCATTAGCTAGAATGTCATTCAGGTTGCATAGATCCAGAAGAAAGTGTTAGATGAATTGTGGTCACATTTGATTAGATTTAGACCCAAGGGAATAATTCCATACATCAAGGTGACTGGAGAATGATCTCACCTGCAGTATTTGTCCCTGATGAATTTCACTCTCTACAGAACATGAATAGTTAATTTTTAAGGGAATACATTCATAAGACTATTAGAAGTGAAGCTATTTAATCTCACTCTCTGCTATAAAATGTATTTCAGACCTAATCACTGGATACCAGAAAATAGCCTATGCTATTAAAGTAAGTCAGTAATTTATGGGACTCTGACAATTTAAAATTGCCTTGCTTGCACATCTAAGGCAAAATTTAAAAATTAGTAACACAGATGATATATTCTTGTCAGAAAAAATAAATACTGTAACTCTGACTTACATGTGAAATATTTATGATGATCTTGGCTTTATTTCTTATTTATTTTTCTCTTGTTTGCTTTTTCAAAAAATTATTAGTCTTTTGGTTTTCTTATGAGCTCAAAGATTTCCAAGGAAATGCTATCATGGTCTTGGTATGTTACAGCTATTATTTTAGTAGAAACAGTAATAAATAATTCAAAGAAATGAATTGAAGAAGAAATAAATTTTGTTTTATAGAAAGTGTTTTGTTAAATGATTAATGTACTTTATCTCATTTTAACACTTACCAGAAGGTTTGCAGGGTAGATGGAGAAGAATTTCAAAGCAGAACTTCTCTGGTCTAAACTGAGACCTTGGCGGCAGAGAACAAAGCAGACATCTTGTGAAAATCAGCTTGACCCAGGAACTAGTGGCCACTTTGCAAATATAGGCTCAGAATACACAGCATGTTTAATAAGAGAGACACGGAAAGAAGTTTGGAGAATTTCTTAAAAGTGGCTCAATAAAGAAATGAGGAACCTATTTGAGTGAGGAAATAAATTCTTATTGTAATCCAATAAGAAAGAACTTTATCACACACATGTAGATAGATAGATAGATAGATAGATAGATAGATAGATAGATAGA
>LOEQ01002057.1:0-14001 GCA_001685075.1 Bramus lutescens | reverse complement strand
TTTTCAGTGGGACAGATCACATCCTGCTGCTTCGGTGATCTGGGCAGGAGTGGGGAGAATCAACTTCCTCCTTCCCAGAATTCTCTTGTTCTTATTGCATCATTTCTACTTCCTGTCTGGTTTTCCCACCTGTACTTCCTGCCTGGCCAATCACCGTTTATTTAAAACATGATTCACAGAATACAGACAATTCTCCCGCACATTTGTTTCAGAATGGTAGCACCATCATTTCCAATGGTTACATCGCCTATTCCATCTTAAATCATTTTGTCTATTCCCTGAGGTCCAAGGCTTGTTCTAACAGAATCAGGAAACTGCTTTGGCCACAGAAATGTTGCTGAACTGCATCTGGGCCCACTTGTCATAGTCTTGGTAGGAACGTTTCCAGTGGGTTCTGGGCCCAGCAGCAGGAACCTGGGTTTGGGCATAGCATTCTCCAGCATGGCAGCCTTGGTGACATCTGTACAGGTTCATAAGAGCTGGTGGACATGAATTCTAGCCAGAGGCAGAGAAACAGTCTCTAACAACCTCCTCTAACCACCTCCTACTTGATGTCTCCGGAAAGTCTACTCCTAATCTTTTCAAGCACACTTTCATGTAAATAACTGTTGATCTCACAATGGTCCTAAGGAAAAGAGAATAATTATTATAATGGTTACTTTATCACAATGGAAAGTAAAACTTCAGCTGAAGTGTTTGAGTGAATACAATAGAATGAATTGTAGGAAGTAGATCGTGAACGGGACTCTCTGCCTCACAGTTAAACATATTTAGGGAAACTTAAGAAGATTAAAGAAAGCCTTTGTAGTGGAACAGATAAAAAAGGAATTATATAATCATATGTGTCAGAAAAAGATAGGCCCAATAATTTTCAGTTTTCAGTACTTCTCAGGATAATATTTACCATAAACTAGTCTCTCATCCTTTCGCAATACAAATGCCTCCAGGACTCTTTTCTGAGATGAGTTGGTTACTTGAAGATTTTTGATTAGCTTCCTTTAAAAAAAAATTCTGTCTTTGGGATTTTGTAACTTTTAAGTCAGAAAAATACTAAACATTTTTCAACTTTTACTACTTATGATTGTGAATGGTGCCAAAATTCAGTCACATATTATTATTTCCTAAGGAAAATCTCCAAGGCTTTGTTTAAGGAAATTCCTGAAGGAATAAATATCAAAAGGGGATTCAGTCAATGAATTCAAACAATGGAAGTTAAACAAATCTATTGAAAATGTTCTGACTTTAATAAATTATTATACAGATGGCTGTCTGAGATGTGCTGTTACATAATAAGCAGCACTACAATTTTCACTAATATAATTAATAAATTTACTTTAAGATTGTAAAGCTGTTGAATTAACAAAGAATGTTTGTGAAGTATAACTGCCTATTAATTTAAATTGTTGCTTTTCTGGCAGTATAGACTTAATGCTTGAAGCTACTGACCAATTGTTTGTAGTGTAATTGCTATTGTATAATATCCAAAAATCTAGGTCTTAAGATCTATCACTTAATGAAACTGAACAAATGAAAAAGCAGGATTTGGCAAAATGCCTCAGCAAAGTTGTAATTCCAGCACTTGGAGACAGTGGATTCTAGAAACAAGCTGACCAGATAGACTAGGCATATCAGTGAGCTCTGTACTCAAGTAAGAGACACTACCTCCGTGAATAAGGTATGTCCTGACAGGAGAGAAAAATTACACATGGGCAAATACCAGAAACTAGACACATGCACAGGAAAATGGAAAAAATGGCAAATCCATAATGACTAGTTTATACATAAGTGTGTATATGTATCAAACTGATTTAAGTACACATGTTCTTCACATATAAAGAGAAGACTGTGGCATCTCATCTACTAGTAGGATTTGCAGAATCTCATTAGCACCCCATTTCCTTCCTCACGAACGCTGCCCATTACTAAAGTTTGCATTAATATGTTACCAAGTACTTGTCATTTTCTCACTGCATTATCAGCAAAGATATAAACATAAAAGAACTCACTTCAATGAAATACTCATATAAAAGAAAGTCAAATATTTTTGCCTTATTGCTTTTTTTCTAAATTCTATTTGCAGCTATATATGCAAATTCCTTTGAAATTAAAAATATAGCCAAAGGGTTTTCCATCATCATAGAAATTACATTTTTAGAAGACTATTAGTATAGATATCATTTTATTTTACTCTTAACCTTTTGCACTATGGGTTTTTTGTTTGTTTGTTTGTTTGTTTGTTTTTTCAAGACAGTGTTTCTTTATAGCTTTGGAGCCTGTCCTGGAACTAGTTCTTATAGACCAGGTTGGCCTTGAACCCACAGAGATCTGCCTGACTCTGTCTCCTGAGTGCTGGGACTAAGGATGTGCACCACCACCTCCAGGCACTTGGGAGGCAGAGGCAGGCCAATCTCTGTGAGTTCAAGGCCAGCCTGGTCTACAGAACAGTTCCAGGACAGGCTACAAAGCTACACAGAGAAACCCTGTCTCATAAAAAAAGATGCACTATGGGTATTTTTAAACACAAGCCAAGTACAGCAAATCATACAACTGATACCATTTCCTTCCAAACCTTGAACAAACAGCCAATACTGTTCTACTTCTTCAGCTTGTGATATTTTGAAATGAATCTTTCCTCTCTTGAGATTTTTTTCTGTAAATACATCACTATATAACCCAAAGAGATTACTCCTTCCAAAACTGTAACCACAATATGATTGTAACCTTCAAAATTAATAACTTCCATGTCACAACTGGCCAGTCTTTGTAGAAACATCTGTAGATTTCCATACATTTTCTGTCTGAATCCCTGTTTTCTCTGTCTGCTGTACTTTTCATAATTTTATGAAATTATTTGAAATTGCAAACCAAAAAATGGGCTTTTAAATTCTTTTTTGTGTCAAAACATATGTGGCTCTGAGAACCTAATTAACGGTTCTTTCTCTCTTTGTAAATTGACCAGTACATCTAGATTGGAATGAAAGTTCATACTTTTCCTGCTGCTGTTGACATTTATCACAAAGTCTAAGGCTGGAAAATGGTGGTCATAATTTAATTATTTCCATCCATTACATAACTGTGTATATTTCTATACAGAAGAATATATTCATTGGCTACTTATTTAACTTAAAGCACAAATTTTCGAAGAAAGAAGGTAAATTCTTTCACTTTCTATTTTATTCGCTAGTATTTGCAGCTGAATCTTTCATTAACATTTTCCAAATATAACCATGAAAATTTTAATAGTAATATTATTATTATGTTTAATGTACTGAGTCACACAATGTGTATTGTTCTTTGTGAATAGGAAAATGAAGAATCTTAAATTTTGTGTCTAAGGTTTTTACACTCCAGAGATCTTGGGAAATCCTCTCAGTTTCTGTTATATAGTCTTTAGGCCTGGACTGGGGTAAGAGCTTAATGGGTAAAGTAGCTGCCGCACAAGTATGTAAAAGCTTGGTAAAGTGGTTTGTGTCAATAACTCCAACACTCATGAGAATGAGGCAGGAGCCTTCCTGGGGCTTGCTAGTCAAGCATTCTAACTGTAGAGAAGAGGCCAGAATCAGTGAGAGACCCTGTCCCAAACATTAGCTGAGACAGACTCTACATCAATTTCTGGCATTCATATCAGTGCACACATATGTGGACAGCTCCTGCACATACAAGTGCATATCCTTAAAACAAACATCCATTAATAAGTGAGTACATAACACATTCATCTTTTTGGGTCTGAGTTACCTCATTCAGGTTAGTATTTTCTAGTTCCATACATTTACACACAAATTTCAAGATGTGATTGTTTTTTCTACTGAGTAAGACTCTAACGTGTAAATGTGCCACATTTTATTTACCCATTTGTTGGTTGAGGGGCATCTAGGTTGTTTTCAGGTTCTGGATATTACAAATGATGCTGCTATGAACATAGTTGAACAAATGTCTTTCTAGTATAATTGAGTATCCTTTGGGTATATGCCCAAGCGTGGTATTGCTGGTTCCTGAGGAAGGTTGATTCCCAATTTTCTGAGAAGTCTTCATACTGATTTCCAAAGTGGCTGTAAAGTTTGCATTCCTACCAGCAATGGATGAGTGTTCCGCTTACTTCACATCCTCTCCAGCATAAGCTATCATTTGTGTTTTTGAACTCAGCCATCCTGACAGGTGTAAGATGGTATCTCAGAGTTTTATTGATTTGCATTTCCATGATTGCTAAGGATGTTGAACATCACTCATAAGTGGATACTAGCTATAAACAAAGAATATTGAGCCTATAGTTCATGATCCTAGAGAAACTAAGTAACAGGGTGAACCCTAAGAAAAACATATATAGATCCACCTGGAATGCTGAAATAGACAAGATCACCTGACAAAATTAGGAACATGAGGGTAGGAGGAGAGAGGAGGGTGGAAAAGGAACAAGAGGGGAAAGGAGGAGGAGTGAGGAGAACTTGAGGGAATGGGATAGTTGAGATGGAAGAAGTATAGAGATGAGAGCAAGGAAAGAGATATCTTGACTGGGGGAGCCATTATGGGGCTAGTAAGAAACACGGCTCTAGAGAAATTCCCAGAAATCCACAAGGATTTTCCCAGCTAAAACTTTAAGCAATAGAGGAGAGGGTACCCGAACTGGCCTTGCCCTGTAGTAAGACTGATGAATATCTTAAATATCACCATTAAACCTTCACCCAGCAACTGTTGGAAACAGAGGCAGAGACCGGCATTGGAGAACTGGACTGAGCTCCAAAAATCCAGTTGAAGAGTGGGATGGGAGGAGTGAGAATATGAGCAAAGAGGTCAAGACCATGATTGGGACACCCACTGAAACAGTCTACCTGAGCTAATGGGAGTTCACCAACTCCAGCTGGACTGGAAGGGAACAAGCATAGTTCCAAATTAGTCCCTCTGAATATAGTTGATAGTCACTGTGGATGACTCAGGAGCCACTGGCAGTGGCACCAGGATTTATCCCTACTGCCTATACTGGCTTTTTGGGAACCTGTTCTTTTTGGATGGATACCTTGCTCAGCCTAGATGTAGTAGGGAGGGCCTTGAACCTTCCCCACAGCAATGTACTTTACCCTCTCTGTGAATTGGATGGGGGTGGGGGTTGGGTGAATGGAGGGAATGGGAGGAAGGGAAGGAGTAGGAACTTGGATTGGTATGTATAATGAAAAGGATAGTTTTCTTTTAAAAAATTAAAATAAAATAAACAACATGTAAATATACCACATATCCACCAACACACACAAGCACACATGAGAGAGAGAGAGAGAGAGAGAGAGAGAGAGAAGGAAGAGAGAAAACTTCAGACACTTTTAATGCACTTGATTTCATAGAAATAGACTCAGTCTTTTATCCAAGAATTCCTAGTAAGTAATAGAACCCCAAAATTATAATGGGGGCTTTACATATTTACTCACCTGTGAATTTTAAAGGATAACACTGGATCTACACCTTTAAGATTTCATTATAAATATCATATTGAAGACAGAAACCATACGTATTTCTGAAGAGTTGAAGATTTCTTATATTTAAAATGCTTTCTAAAAGTGCCTTTGTCAAATTTGTCTAATAATATATAGAAACACCATTTATTTTAGTAATTATAACATTAGTTTTATCTTCTAAATTTTCAGTGATTGATTTTGATATAGTACTATAAAAATAGAATATAATTCTCATCCTTGTTGAGGTATTTTATTACTGTTTCATACTCTGATAATGGCTTCATAATGCAAACAGAAATTACAGTTATCTTATTTGCTGTTTGCTACAATAGTGTGATTTTTATCTTTCTTTGGTCCAAAATTGTTCTTTCACTGATTTGAATAAATTTTGTATTCTCTTTCTAGTTGTAACCACTTTCTATAAATCTTTAAGCTTTCATATTTAAACATAAAGTTTAACAATCTTTCTGCCCTTCTCCTGAATGATGAAAATCAAGTTATTTTTAAATATACATATAATTTTCCAGAAGAACTCCAGAACTTCACTTTTCATTGGCTACCTTTAATACCACACATTGGGCATTTCCTACTTTACTTCCCTGTTTCTGTGATAAATACTATGACTAAAAGTCATTGTGGGGAGGAAAGGGCTTATTCATCATTTAGATCACAGTCTATCATGAAGCAAACCAAGCAGTCAAGATTTAAAAAAATGGAGGTAGGAACTGAAGCAGAACTATGGAGGAAAAGGGAACAGAACACTGCTTACTGGCTTGTTCTCCATTGCTTGCTCGGTCTGCTTTCTTATTATGCAACAGAAAACCACCTGCCCATGGATAGCACCACCATAAGTTGGCTGTGCCATCCTTCTTCAATATTTAATCAGAACAATGCCCCACAGGTTTGCTGAATTTTGCTTTCGTTTTGTTGTATGGGTATAATTCACTGTTTTTACTTTCCGTACTGGTTTCTATTTTCATTTATCATTTACCATTTGTTAATTTCTTAATAAATTAAGATTTTTGTAGGAAGTAGACCTCATGTTAAATGTTCTTGACACACCAGAAATAAAAGGGGGGTAGGCATAACTTTTGGAACTGAAGGACATTTATGAAGATTGTAATAATAGTTTTGGAGATTCATAAATGTGTAAACTCATCAAATTACAGACATGAAAGGTATTAAGGAGTTTAGTATACCAATGACAGCTCGATAAAGCTTTCTAAAACATATAATGAGCATTCTGTTAATTGTAGTTTTACAGAGATATAAAATGCTCCAGATCTACTTTTTAAATATGTATTTCTTAATACCCAAGTGAATGATAAATTATTTGAAGACTTTCAATGGACATTTTAAACCAACATTTATTATTTACTTAATGAATACAGAGCTATGTTTCTTTTTTATATATGACTATGAAAGTTCTATAACAGAGATAGAAGAGATGAATTGATTTTGGTGTGTGTGGATGCATATGTACAATTATATAAATCCAAGTCTTATTAAAGCAATCTGATTCTTACAGCAACACTAAAACTATAATTTCAGCCTGGTTTATTTTAGATTATAACATAATTACATTTCTCCGTTGCCTTTACTCCCTTCAAATTCTACAACACACCCCTCCTCAATCTCCTTCAAATTTGTGATCACTTTTTCCACAAGTTTTTGTTGCATGCCTGTATGCACACACACACACACACACACACACACACATTTCTAAATATAATCTGTTCAGTCTGCATAATGCTACCTGTTACTATGCCTTTGGGGCCAATTACAGCAATGGACAATCAACTGTGCTCTTCTCTGGAGGAGACCACCTCTTTGATTCTCAGCTTTTCTCGGTTGCTTGAAGTTCTCTGTGCAGTCTTGAGGTTTCGTGGGCTTTTCCCATACAGTTCAGCATGCTCTCTGGTGTCATCTTTGTTCAGCTTACATTTAGGCTGATGTGCTGATGAGACTTTGTGGATGTAACTTCTGATGTTACCAGGAGACACAATCTTAAGGCAAATTCCCTGATCCTATTGTTCTTACAATCTCCGCACACCCTCCTCTTCCACAGCGATCTCTGAGCCTTAAGTGCTGGAGTGTTTTGCAAATGTATCTATTGGGACTAGGATCCACAACTCCATTTTCACTCCTTGTGGTTTTCTGTAATAGTCTCTGTCTGCTGCAAAGAGAAATCTCCTTGATGGTTAAGAACTGCACTTATTGTGAGTATGAGGACAAATTGTTATATATTCCTGTTTGTGCTAATTTAGTGAAGTAGTAAATTGCTTCAGATCACATTTTCAATAACGAAGAGGCTGTATGTGTTTATTTGATAACTTAAAAAATAGATTTATTTTACCATCATGTGTGTGTGTGTTCGCATTGGGCATATGCATGTATGTTTGAATATATGCAACATTTTGAGGTTCCTTGCAGAAGCCAGAAGAGTGTCAGGTCCCTTGGAGCTGGAGTGGCATGTGTTTGTGAATCACCTGCTATGTTCGTTGGGAACTGAAGTCAGTTCCAATGTGAGAGCACCAAAGACTCTTAAGGACCGACCAAGCATCTCTTCAACACCACTTGCTGTCCTATTATCTCTTTAACATAAATTTTACATTTTACCTTTATAAGTTCCTCAACTCCTTTCTTTATTACTGATGGTGCTCTAATTCTTCATTGACATCACCATATATATATTCTATCATGGTTTGTAATTTTCTGGTATTCTTTATGCATGCCTGTTTTTGATGTTTTGTTTATTATTATTATTAAAATTTGCTTAGAAAAACAGCGTTTTCAAAAGCTTAAATTATGTCTTAGTTCATTTTCTTGTGCCATAGTGGTTGACATCGGACTTCTTCAGGCCCGTCTTAATCATTCTTAGCCCATTTCACATTAATTTTTCTTTTTCTTTTTTTTATTTTCTAAATTGGTTTCACGTGGTGAGCTACAACTAATTATTTACTAATTAGTAGGTTCTTCCTTCCTTTTGATACCAAAATGATTTCTTTATTGCTCTCATACTGGTATACTCAAGCATGTAATCTCTCAATGCACCTTCAGAACTGATAGACTCAAATGACCTTTACTGGAACTTACTTTTCTTCTTCAGCTGCCCCAGTCTTCCTAAAGTCTGACACAAATACTTTGAGCCCTTTGAAGCAGCTGCACTTCTCTCTTTTTTATTTAGAGGTTCCTTCAGCAGCCATAGCCTCCTTCCCACCTCACTCTCAGCCTTCCCTTTTCCTCATTCTGTGCTTTCTGCTACACTGTTAAACTTCCAGTTGTGAATTCTACACGGGTTTCTTAAATTACGCCTCTTCTCCACGATTCTGAATGAGCGCTACATTTACATGAATAAATAATATGGTTTTACTGTTATCAATCAATACTGTTAAGTGCAAAAAATATTATGTATGATGTGCGCAATTGCATGACCTMATGTGTATTTGCACAAATRTGCACTAGACTTGATAATTCGCTAGCTAATGTTGAAATAGATTCTGAGATGAGCAAACTGCCATCAAAAAGTTATGAATATGCAAATATCTTGTTAAATTCTGAGGAACTACCATTGAATTAAAGAAGATAACTCTGCTCTGCTAGGCCTCACAAATTATCTGTAATGCAGGAAAAAGTGATAATTACACATGGACCGACTAACACAAGTAAAATTTAATTCCCAAATACCATTTCCACACTTTAATAAACAAAGTAAAATACCATCTATGTGTCATTTCTGAAAGTCTCAAGTTAAAGTAGCAAAAAGAAAAGTTGATAGCCCATCATTTCCAACAGAAAATGATCAGATTTAGCTGTTTCATTTTATGATCTTCTAGAAATAGCGTTCTTATTATGATAAACACTAGCATCATATTACTCTCTTCAAATAGTTCAAAGTTGCAATGATTAAAATGCATCTATGTTTTCGTTTTCATAGAGTATATTCAAATGCTACAAGATGGAAAACAGAGGCTGGGAAGATGACTACAGTGCTTGTCAGTCAAGCAGAAGGACCAACAGCCAATTACCAACACCTATATAAACTGGACACAGTAGCCCCTTCCTGCAATTTAAGGACTGAAGAGATATAAACAGGTGGCATTCTAAGGCTTGCTGGCTAGACAATATAGCTGAAGTCCAAGGTTCTTTAAGAGACTGTGCCTCGAAACAGAAGGTAGAGATAAACTTAAGATAACCAATGGTGATCTCTGGCCTCCATACACCAACATGAACATACACATGCCACAAAAAAGTTTAACACAATTTAATGAACTACTATTCCTTTTAATCACATAACCTGTTTTCTGCTCAACTCATTCTCAGTCCATTGGTAAGGCATGCATGTTCTCTGCTGAATAGCAGTAGACCACTGTCTGCATAGCTTTCAATATGGGTGGGACGAAACCGAAGGCAATTTCTCATTAGATTTACTAGGCATATTATGCAAACCCACACGAAACAAGCCTTTGGAGAAGAGTGAACAAGGATGTGGAGGTGGGATTACCAGTAAAGGAAAGATGAGTCGCCCTCTGGCTCCTGTGGGAGAATAGGTTTGGTGAAGATGGTGAATAGCTCCACAATCTAGCAGGGTTGGTTTGGGGACCAGGTAAAGTGCAGCTGTTCTGGTGACAGAGAGAGCAGATGGGAGTATTTCCTTACTCTCTATTATATACCACCAATCCCCATTTTATCCACAACAAATAATAAACAGTAGGCAGTAAGTATAATAAATGAAATAATTTCTCTTAATCACTCAGGGGATCATATATATATGATATATGAACAATTCATATATACATATACACACACATAAATATATATATACATATATGAACAATTAAAAAGAATCTGAATATCCAGGGAGTGATATCAACACATTTGCTTGGTAGAACATTAGATTTGTTCCAGTTAATTTCTACTGTTTAAAAACCTTAATATTCTTGTTAATGGATCTACACATGGTAATAAATATAATTATTTTGAAATATATTTACCAGAGTGCAGATGGGTAAGGATATACCTAGCTATATAATGGTGCTATATCACAACTTATGCAGTGAGGTTCATATAAAAGGGCTACAGAAAATAGGGTGAAGACTAAATTCAACCTGTAGAGACACTTCCATTGACTTTTGCTCTATATTTTCACCAACTTATTCTTGAAAAAAGAGTCGAGATGCCTCGCTGAAGTTTAGACTAGAAACAGTGTGGAAGAACTAAAGTTAAGTGAAACAGATTTATATGATAAAATTACAGAAATGAATTCTGATTTACAGGGTTCATACCTGCCAACCAAGCAGAAAATGTTCAGTGTTGAGAAAACAGGAATATTTAATGCTTACTACCCTGCAGGCATTAGTTTTTCATTTTTATTATTCCTTGGATTAACATTCAGATTTAAGCTATTCCACATTTGCTTTCATGTACTCAAAACATTGTTTAAACAAATAAATTTATTACATAGAGCAATATATTGTTGCTAATATATTCGCTATGTATTTTACTTGCTTCTTAATCATCTTACACAGTTTTAAATTTTATCACTTTCTCTATGTAATGATAAAGTCATTTTCATTACAAATTTGTAACAATAATGGATAGCATCCTTCAGGGAATACAATTCTAAGAAATTTATTCCCTTCGTGTTGCTCAGCCACCCAAGGAAAAATTTGTTTCCATGACAGATAAGGTCTACAATGATCATTTCTAAATGGTCTTGGGGCATCACAAATCAGTAACCAAAAAATAAAATGCAAGAAAACATTTCTTTCTACTAGATTGATGTATTGGTTTCCAGATTTATACACCAATATTATCTGTTTAACAGTTATTAAATAACCTTAAGAAATGCATCTTGAGTATGCAGTTTTCTTTTACATTGAGCAATCAGAACAAAGAAAAATTGTACCTGTTCTCATTATGGTTAATTACATGTGTAATGGTCATACTATTACATTAAAATTAAAAGACAAAAATATCAGAAATCATAATAGTCTGTTCTGAAATCTAAATCAGTCACATATAATAACTTGAAATTAAGTTCAACTATAAAATATTTTATGAAGAACATTACATTGCTTTAGGAACACCTTGTTGAGATTTTGGGTTTTATACTTTCATTTGAACAATCTTTACTAATTAAATGATGTAGTTCTACAACATTATCATACAAGAAGTGATACATGTTACAGGCTATCTAAAATTCAAAGATGTCTTTTCTTCACAAAATAAGACTTTAAGTAATGTTAAACAATATTGAAGTGTATCATTTAGAAAGGAGACTGTGCTGCTCTCATTTTTCTCCAAGAATAGTATATACATGTGAACTATATGGAATAAATGAAATAGTTTCTCTTAATGAGATTTCCAATACTTTAAAAATATGACCTCAATGTTTCCTTTGTATTAGAGTCCCTTGAAAATTTTTCATCAATCAAAACCCAACCAAAATGAATATTGAAGTGCTACTTTTGTAAAAATCACCAATGACTTTTTTGAAAACTCCAAAATTTAAATAACTGAGTGATGAACAGGAACCTGATAGAACTCTGTTCATTTTCTTGTATTGCACCTTTTTGATGGTTGTAGGATTCATATACAAGTACATTCACAGCCTATTTGAATGGTCTTACATGGCAGCCAAGACATATATCAAATCCATACCATTTGAAATTTTGATGATAAAAGACAAATAAATAGGAGAAATTAATGCATTTTCCATTGGATTCCTCCAAAGGATATCCAATAAAGGCAGCAAGAACCTACCAGTGTTTGACAAAATTCTCTCAAAATTTAAAGTGCATTTCATCTATAAACCTGAAGGTTGAGAACTAGCTACAAATTCCAGTTCTAGAATTAAAAGATATTTTGTAGAATTGAAAATAATAAAAAAATGAAATGAATGACAAGTAAGTCTAAACCTTTGTCGATATTATCATACATTTTAAAGACTCTCCAATGATAAAGAAAAGGGGATTAATTTCCTGGAAAGATAAGCCACATCTAAGAAAAGCCAATATTGCCTGGAAACTTTCATTTCCAAGTCTCTAAGGTGACAAACCTAAGAATATTAAATTAAAGTTTAACTTTGGCTGTCATTAAAGATGTTCTAACTGCAGTTCAATCAAGTGTGAGTCTTTAACTACTACATACCAATGTGCTTTTAAAGAGGAAACTCACCTAATGTTATTATATTATTTGTACAATGGGGTAAATATAAATAACAATATTGTTCTATATATATCAGAAAGCTAGAAGATAGGGGTTGTAAAGATATTTATTATAAATGATGCTTGAAGAATCAGATATGTTTAATCATTTAAATATTATACAATGTGTTTAATTGTAAAAATATCACATTATCTCATAGGATGAAAGCTTTTTTATTTGTTCATTATATAAAAATAAATTTTCTAAATGAAAACATTTAATATCAAGGTAGATATGAAAACAATGCAATGGAAATAAAATATGTATAGCCACTTTGGAAAGCATGTACTTTTCACATTTTTAAATGCTAGGAATGAATTTATGATCTAGAAATTTCTCTTGGAGAAATTATGGATATTTATCCAAAAGACAGAAAAATATAGCTTTACATACTCATAAAAGTACATAACTTGTATAAAAATTTTTATTATAATGAAAAATGAAACAACCAACATGTCCATTATAAGAACAAGAATTAAAGAATATTACATAATGGAACATTATTCAGATGAAGAAAGAGTAAAACATGTCAACAAAATGATATTATAAGAAAATCTATTTACATAAAAATTAGGCAGGCAATGGTGGTGCACACCTCTAATTCCAGCACTCTGGAGGCAGAGGAAGGTAGACTCTGTAATTTTAAGAACAATGTGATCTACAGATATAGTTCCAGGATGGCCAAGGCTATACAAAGAAACCCTGTCTTGAGAAATAAAAACAAGCAACAACAAAAAGGTCAATATTAAGTTTATCAACTTTTTAGATGTAAACTAAGCAATGAACATAGAAAGAAGAAAACTTAGCTTGGAGCTATGTTTTTGGAAAAGCAGTCCATCCAATGAGAGTAGAAGAGAGATGTTACTGGCAGACTGAAGCCAGGAAAGCTCCCTAATCACTTCAGGCTCAAATCCATTGTGCATTCTCATTTTGCAATATGAACCATAGAGTGGGGGGAGCAGATGAGCAAACAGAAGCACACCCGGTGGTTAGCATGGGAGTTTTGAGTTCTCATATGTTAGAGTTGACAAGTGTAAGTTGTGTTCATGTCCCTAAGGGTTGCGAACTATTGTTTCAGCTATTTCAGGTGGCAAGTGAAGTCATGATGTACAAATCGGCATTACTAGCAGTACTTTCAAGTAAATCAGTGAATGCTATCCAATAATTGGTCATTTTTACCTTATTCTACTTTACATGTACACGCATGAATATCAGTATGAGATTGGCATGTACTGACCATATCCATCCACCTCCAGTCAGCATGATCCTTGTAGGCAATTGTCTATATTGCTTATATAAGTTCCTAGTACTACAAAAAGGAGAACAGATAAAACAGATATATATATATATA
>LOEQ01002056.1:171742-184614 GCA_001685075.1 Bramus lutescens | reverse complement strand
AGAGAGAGAGAGAGAGAGAGAGAGAGAGAGAGAGAGAGAGAGAGAGAGATGTGGGTGCATGGCGTATACATGTTCCGGTGTGTGAATGTGAGCGTGCACTTGCCACAGTGCGCACGTGGAGGTCAGGGGACAATCTTGGCTGGAGGTCCTCCCCTCCCTTGTTTGAGACAGTCTCTTCTTTGTTCACCACTTTAGACCCCAGGTTAGGCGACCCACAAGCTTTCAGGGATTCTCCTTTCTCCACCTGCCACCCCTCACGGGAGTACTGAAATCACAGCTGTGCACTCCTGGCCCCACACACCTTTGCACATACATTCTGGGGATTCAAACTCAGGTCCGCACACTTGGACAGCAAGCAGTTGGCTTCCTGAGCCAATCTCCCAGCTTCCCCCACTTTATCATGTTTAAGGTCTGTTTTTAAATGGATCCCCTTGTGCATGTGCATAGCAATGCAGACCACGACAACAAATACGTTGCTTTCTTTTTTCCCATTGTACATGTTCTGAGAAGGATAGAGCGAAGTGGCTGGGCTGAGCCTGGGGTTGGCTCAGGAAGAGTGAGAGCCCACTTCTGGCAAGAATGGAAGGGAGGTCCTCACCTCTGTTGCTGGGTCACGTGAAGGCAAGAGAGAGGTAGAGAATTTCAAGGTTTTCTTCTCTTTTGCCTTCTGTTTTGAAGGATGGAGGAAGTGGTCCTTTAGTGACCAGAGCACCCTCATCTGTTTCTGCTAGCTGAAAAAAAGCCTGCAGTTGTGGGTAGAGAAGGAAACACTGCAGAAAAATATCAGGCTGCAGGCTGGAAGTTGGCAGAGAGGAAATGAAGAGAGGCTGGGGAAAAGGACAGCTGTGGAGTCAGCTGCAAGCCAGAGAAGAAGGCAAACCCTCGATGGCAGGCAATGGATGACAGAATCTCCAGACAAAGGCATCTAGTGGCTGGGTTCTGGTTGCTGCCTGTGATGTGCTCTGTGGAAGTCCCTACATGTCACCTCAAGCTCTCGGCAAAGGCAGGCACACAGTCCTTTCACGCCTGTGTAAGCTCAACAGTGGGTCCATCTCCGTAGATGGCCACAGAGAGGGCCCAGGTGGCCCAGAGACAAATGGGGTAATAAAAATATTCAGAAGCAGGAAATCCAGATGATAGCCACCAGAAGGAAGTTGGTCCCTAGACATGCTTAGAGGATGGGTGTGATGGATGTGAGGGGCGGGACCCAGCTGCCCAAGTATGGCATATAAATTGCCATCACACCATTTTGCTTTTCCAATTAATTTTCTTTTTCCATTTTTTGTTTATTTTTTTAAAAAAACTAGCCCCACATGTCCTTGTTGGAATTAAAAACAAGTGGCCCTTCACCCCCATAACTACCCCCCAAGACCCCAGAGGTTTTCAAAATAGGCCACTCCTGCTTTCAAGCACCAAGTGGAGGTAATTGCAAAGTCTTTTGTCCACAAGAACGGGTCCCTGTCCCATGGTCTTGCTGTTGAGGATGGATAATAGCCACAGTAGTCCCTGTAGCTGATGGCCCAGGCTGAATCTCCCACATCAGTTCTGGCACAGATATAGACAGACAGCCTCAATTATATACTTGCTCCCGTCCTTCTGTGCTGACTCTGTAAGTGCTTGACAGTCATCTCCAGAGACCACAGAACTAATTAGGAATTTGAACCCTAGACTTACAGATGTATCAAGTGTCTCAGTGAACCCCTGGGCTCTAGCAGGAGCTACTTTGCCCTGTGGGATATCAGTAATCCCATAACTTCTAGGCTATGGGAAAATGTTGCCAGGACAGTGCGGCAATCCCCTTTTCTGTACACTGGTTCACCTAATAAGCCCCAAATGGCACAAAAGCCATCTTCCAAGTTACCAGACTGGGTTCCTTATGATCTTAAAACTAGACATGCCATATGATTCCCCATTGGGGTTTATCCGTGTATCTAAATGAAATGAGACCAGTATTTCCAAGGACTCCAATCCCACATTGATTGCAGCACCAATCACAATAGCCAAGAGCTGAGAAGCTTATGAATATTCATCAATGGACAAGCGGATGACGAAAATGTGGTACCTAGGCACAGTGGAATCTGATTCATCCATAGGAAGGATGAAGTCTTGTCATTGGGACATGGATGGAACTGGAGCCAAGTACAGAAAAGCAAGTACTCGTGATGTCACAGACGGAGTCAAAACTGTTGCTTCCCCAGAGACTGAGAGGAGAATGGTGGTTACCAGAGACTGGGGGAGGAGTGGGGACCTGGTCACTGGGTCCTAAGGAAATATGTGCTATTGTATTTCTATGCTACGGATTTGAAGGAGCTGGGAGAAAGGGGTTTGAATGTTTCTACCACAATGATGTAATGCTTGAGGTGATATATATGGGTTACCTGAACTTGGCTCTGCACAATATACACACATATCAACACACAACATCCTATGATATGCTGTAAATATGTACAATTTGTGTTTCAGTTTTAAAGAATAAATAAAATATAAAAGGCATAGGTAGTGCTTTTTATATATCAATCACTGAAATGAAACCTGTCAAAAAATCCATTCTATACTACAGTTTTGCCAGTCGTTTCTGTGGGTGGGAGGCAAGATAGATAGAGAAACAGAGGAGGAACTTGTAGCTTCTGCACTCCCTACAAGTTGCTGCCCAGAGCGGTGACCAGGACACCGTAACCCATAAAATCTATTGCCTCTGTGTAGTTTGCATGCCGGAAGTAGACGTTCAGTCTGTATTGCTGAAAGCACACAAGCTTTGGCTAACAGACCTGTAGAAATCAAGCTGAGACTGGCCTGGAGGCTCCCTCTCTGAGTGGGTTCTGTAGAACCCAGAGGTGCTATACAGGCCTCAGAGGAAACTTTTTCACCGATAGTCCTCCTTGATTATTGACCTAGTGTCTAATGCTGCCAAAATGCCAGGCAAGGTGCGCCTACTGGCACAGTAGTGGAAGGGCTGTTATAAACGCACTCAACCATGTTCTAAATAGACTTAAGGTCTGTTCTATGTTTGAAATGAGAGGGACCCTATGTCTAAAACTGTAAGCCAGGGCATAACCCAGCAGTTGGGGATGTGACTCTGGTTTGTTAAATAGAAATACATGCCTATTTGATTATCCCCTAAACATTTGCACACATTACCCTGTGACTACTACAACTATCAAAGGAACTTCTTTTTATTTTTTGTAGTGGCAGGAGTTACTATGGAGTTTCATGAGGGGTCGAACTGGAGAATAAGTAGCTGTTGCCATGACATAGTGGCCCCACGCTAAGGTATAAATGGAAGAAAATAAGACGTCTATAGCATCCTCTCTAAGGCTCAAGAAACACTTCAGAAGAGAGAGGGGAAGGCTGGAGGCAGGGGTGGAGTGCTGGGTAGATATTTCCTCTAAAAAGAAGGTAGGAGTAAGGGTTATGAGACTCACCAACAAACAAAACGAGGAGCTCAGGAAACTCCTAAGACTCAGGAAGGTCAGAGAGGTACAAAGCTCATGAATGAATAATGAATGGCATTAATTATTAGCAGGCCTGAATTCTCAGTCATCTAGCCCAAGAAGAGTCAGGGTTATCTTATCCTCTTTCATCTCTCAGAAACTAGGCCAAGGCGACTGTGTAGATTGGGTGAGGACAGAGACTGGGCAGCATCTGAGCTTCAATGGGTATGAAGGATAAAGGTGAGCACCAGAATGCTCATCCTGTCCTTGGCTCATGTACACACCTTGGACTTGGTTACATGGTGACAGTCACAAAAGAAAAGAGAATTTTGCCAGATAACCTGCACAACAGATTTGGAGATTTAAGTCTCTACAATAGCCTCTCTCTCTCTCTCTCTCTCTCTCTCTCTCTCTCTCTCTCTGTGTGTGTGTGAGCGCGTGCGCATATGCATGTGTTTAATGTGTCTTTCTCTCCATCCATACACATGTGTATGTGTACATGCATGCATGCTGTGCATACACACACACACACACACACACATGCATGCACACACGCACGTACGCACGGGTTGTAGCTCTCTGGGGAGTACTGAAGGCCTGAGGAGTCTGACGAAGAATTCCCATCAAGGCCTACAGCCCTACACATGGAAGAGATGAACTAATGACCGTTACCATGGGAGCAGCGACCCACTGTACAAAACCAGGGACAGAGAATTCTGTGGCCCTTTCCACAAGCCAAAGGGCTTTATTTGTTCCCGGATGAAGGGCCGCCGCAGGAGGGTCCGCAGAAGACAAGGCTGTGGTCTGTGGTTTCCGGAACCTCAGGCTGGCGAGAGGGCAGGCAGCACCTTTCCAGCGCACTGGCCGAAACCAACGCGGTAGCCATCCCCCTGGCAGTAACCTGAAACACAGTGGGGTAGGATCAGCCACGGAGCTGCGGACCTCCTGGACTCAGGTGCTTCAGAGAACGGACTGGGGTAACATAAAGACAAAGGCGGCGTTGCTCAGGATGGAAGGTGACCCGTGGCTTTGCCTTTCATTAACTCACTGCACACCCCCACCTTGGAGACAGGTCCCCTGGCTGGAACTGTGCCTCCTGTTACTCAGTGGGAGAAGGAAAAAATAGAGAGCAATGAGAACCCAGCTGCCAGTGGAAGAAAACACAAACAATCCTGAGAAGACAGGAGGTCAAAAAGCCCAGTGGGTCCGTGGAACAGATGCGCAGCAGATCTGTGTGGTGAAGGATAACAGACACAGTGGCAGGTGTGAGACATGCTACTGTCACGTGACCGCAGGGAAGGCGATGGGTTTGTGTCACAGTGTTTCAGATGCCGAGACAGAAGTCTCGACTAACTGTGAGCTGAAGGGCAGTGGGCAGTGAAGTGTCAGTCTCCGGGAACAGATCCCTGCGGGTCCAAAGCAGAATGCCCAGAGAGGACAGAAGGCAAGGCTTGGGATTGGTGATTGAAGCCACTTGCTCAAACGAATGGCATTTGGTTACTTTCTTCTCCTGTGTGATTCCCTGCAGGGACCACACTGGGGCAGGGGCCCAGATTCAAATCCTGACTCTGTGCGATGCTGAATAAGGATGCGGATTTCCATTGGATGAGGACTGAGCGCACATGGGCACCTTGTACCGTGTTTCATATGAACTACATGAGCAGCTACTGCATACTCGGTCATCAGGGAGTGACATAGGGAATTGTCTCATCAAGAAAGAAGCAGGGAAATGACAAGATGAAGGAAAGTCAGAGGAAGTCAGTAGGAAAGAGCCAAGGAGAGCCAGAGTACGTGAAGCCGGAAGGCAGTATACGGGCCCTGGTGCCCCATGCCCCGTGGCCAAGGCAGGACAAACCATGGCTCCTGTGGATCCTGCTTCTGACGACCACACAGAAAAGGACTTTCCCTGCCTTCTGTGGTACAAACATCAAGAACACCATGGGGCTTCCTGCCTCAGCCCTGGGGCCCTTTTTTCTAGGCCTGACAGCTGCAGAGACAATTCTGCATAGTCTGAAGCAGCTTATTCAGGCTCTGCCATACTGACAACAGAGAGCCAGCATCCATCTCTCTCTCTCTCTCTCTCTCTCTCTCTCCCCTCTCTTTTCCACATCAACACTGTGAAAAGCACTTTCGCTCAATCCTCGGGACCCCACAGCAAGACCTGAGGTTGGCTGGTGGGCACTGGAGCAACAGCAGACACAAAGCTGGCATACAGCAGTTGGAGTCCTTGATTGACATGCAGAGGTCTAGCCTTGGAAAGCAGCTCGCAACAGGAACTGTATCCTAACCTTGCCGTCTGTGTGATCTGCCACGAGTCACCTCCCTTACACGCCGCTAGGTTTTTTTTACTTTGCAGAACTGGGGCAGTGACACATTTCCAAAAGGCTTGGGCGAGTAGAAAGAGAAAGCATGGAAGCAGACCCACCTCCAACACCGCTGGGCTCTGCAGGCATTTAATAAGCACAGTCGGCCCTTGGTGTCTCCAGGGTGAGCCCCTGGGCAGTCTGTATAGAACCTACACACACGGTCCCTACACACTTCAAATCATCTAAGGGTGGCTTACGGTGCCTAAGACAATATAATTGCCATGTCAAGAGTTACACTGTATGGCTTAGGGAAGAATGACAAGAAGACTGGCCATTTTCAGTACAGACACGATGTTTCTTAATATTTTCCTTCTGTAACTGGTTGGATACATGGACATTGAAGCACAGACACCATGAGGCTCTACATAATTAACCAGAATTAGTATCAGTGGGAGCAAAGTGGGTAGTGATCAACCCTGGGGTGCTACTTGCTGTTTTGAGCCCTGACTGTACCTTTCTCCTTGGTTCAGCCCACTATATAATATGCCTAGCTTGTCTCTATGCACTTCAGATTGAACTATGAACTCCAACGATATCAGATCCCACACTGGCACCTACTTCACAGAGTAAAGGCTTTCAGGTGTGACTATGGAAACAATCCTCAAATAAGGCTATTAGCGTGGGTTTGGAAACCAGCACAAGTATGTCATAGGAGGCAAGGAGGGAGGTTTGAGGAACAGAAAAGACTGTGTCTTGATGGGAATGGGACTAGAGCTCTGCTGGTGACGCCATAGCTGGAAGACCAATAATAGGCCTCCCCCCCAGACATCTGTAAGGAGTGCAGCCCCCTCATCAGCTGCACAGCAGACTTCTGCCTTCCAGAGCTGTGAGAGAAAACCATCAAGCTCGTGAGCTCTTAGCACAGCACAGGAAAGGAACAGGAGACCTTGGCAGGGTACGGAAGCTGACAGCCATGCTGCCACCTTGAATGACATCAAGCTGCTGGAAGAGGACAGAGGTGGCAGGGAAGGCTGTGCCAGGCTGTGCCAGGCTGAGGTTGGGGGTCCACCGGCTCTAAGAAAAGCAATACTGTGATAGCAGAGGGTCTGTAGGAGAAGGAAGCTGAGTGAGCCACGCAGAATCCCATGCTAAGAGACCATAGATTGTATGTGGCAGCATATGGGTACCACGAGGGGATCTTGGACAGAACAGGAGCATTGTGGAGCAAGCAGGAGGACCTCGTGAGCAGGACTGACTGAAAGGTCTATTGTTGAAGCCCTGTGAGGGCTTTGGCTGTGGATCCATAGGCGACCTAGGGCACACCAGCTGCACAGAGGGGACAGGGAACCTTAAAAATATGTCCAGAAGACTACGATGAAGAAATGGGTCCAAGATTCCAGTCCACAGGGCAGACTGTTGGTACCAGGGCAGCAGCAAGAAAGTACAAGTCAGCAGAAGATACACAAAAGGAAAGGAGTGGCTGATGAGAGCAGACCAGGCGGCAATGTAGGAGACAGTTATAGGTCTCATGGAGGAATGCCTTTCAGAGAGGGTCCCATCAAAGAAAGGTCAAGATTCTCGGATCTCTAGAGACAGCTGTGTAAAACAGCAGAGGGCAAGAACACCTGGATACGCATCAGCACTAGTTCAAGTACCTTAGCTGTAACATACACTCCAGGCTTCAGATGCCCTAAGGTGAGAAGAACTGGGACTGTACAGATCCATTGTCTGGAGGGGAAACCAGACTTCCTTATTCACAATCTGCAAGGCCTCTACGGAGTCCCAACCTCACTGCTTAACCTGTGCAATAGTGCACAGGTGACACTACAGTGTGAGCCAATGAGAGTCACCACAGCGTGAGCCAATGAGAGTCACCGCAGCGTGAGACAATGAGAGTCACCAAAGTGTGAGCCAATGAGAGTCATCACAGTGTGAGCCAATGAGAGTCACCTCAGTGTGAGCCAATGAAAGTCACAGCAGTGTGAGCCAATGAGAGTCACAGCAGTGTGAGCCAATGAGAGTCACAGCAGTGTAAGGCAATGAGAGTCACTGCAGTGTGAGCCAATGAGAGTCACCTCAGTGTGAGCCAATGAGAGTCACCACAGTGTGAACCAATAAGAGTCACTGCAGTGTGAGCCAATGAGAGTCAATGCAGTGTGAGCCAATGAGAGTCACCTCAGTGTGAGCTACTCCTTATCTCCAGAGTTCCAGAATGCCCTCCAGGAAACTTAGCAGGGGTCCAGTGCACTTCTACCAAGGGTACAGCTGTTGGCATAATCCCAGAGCTCTGCTATCAAATTGTAAAGATGAGGCCAATCAAGTCTCAGAATGGTGAGTGCCTCAATTGTCACACTGTTGGTGAGTCCCTGGGAGGTCACAAGAATGGTGATGACTCCAAGAAGTGGTCTTCTAATCATGATCATGCTTTCCTTGCTATTAATAAATAGGTGAAGGACAGAGGGGCAACCAAAGATATAGAGCCTCCAACTTCCTGGAAAGGGCTGGTGAGAATTTTAGGTACTACCATAGTCATGCCCTCCTCACCCCAGGTTCAGATCAGCCCCTGCCCGTGGTTTGATACACTGTCAAGAAAGCAAGGGCCCCACCATTACTGGGTAATTTGCTGTGTGTGTGTGGTGGGGAGATACAAAATGGGCTCTCACTGTGTTTCCTGTGTGGACGCTAACACATGAAGTTCCCAGAAGCCCAGGCGATAGCCCAGGGCATACAGTGCAAACACAGAATCCAGAAACTCCAGTAAATGCACAGCAGACAGATGGCTCCATTGCCAGATGGGTATTCTCAGCCTGAGGGGTTTGCGGGCCGCACCTGTTATGATGACTTCATCACCATCCAGCAGGAAGGTCCTGGTCTGACCCTGGCCCAGATGGATGGCCTTTGTTCCCCTCCAGGACAGTTCTAGCATAGAGCCAAAGCTTCCAGGTTCCTTTATAAGAGGAAAGGGGGGGCATGCATTTATATCTTGGTGATATAATAGGTCATCTCTAGTGTGACAGTATGGTGACACAGAGGCCTATAAAACCTTTGAGGCCATTGCAGATGCGTCCTGGTGGCTCAAGAGGGTGTGCCTCCATCCTTCCTGTAAGCATATTGTCTATTACGGGTCCTGTGCCTATAGCCTGTCCAGGGGCCTGCTTCAGTGTGCCTTCTCATTCCACTGACTGCAGCTCACAACCCCCATGCGGTACCATGCCCAGCACTATATCGCTGGCAAGAGACTGTCACCTCCCAGTCACCATGGCCAGGATCTCACAGAGTGAAGTTAACCTATTCACCACCCCACCTCACCATTTCCAATTTGTGCAACCCTGTCCCCAGGCTCATGGTGGTGCAGGGGCAGATGAGAAGCCTGCAGCAGTGAGGTCACCTCTTTCTGTGTTAGATAGAGTGATTGCTGCTTTCTGGGGAGACAGAGTCAAGTTCTGACGCAGGTCTCCTTTACCCCCAAACTTGCTCGATTGGCCTATCTTTGGCTTGGGGACCCAGCGGGTATTTTGACACTCACAGATCCACTGATGGTTCCGGAAGCCAGGAGGTCCCCAGGTCTCAGATTGCATCCATTAACAGAGTGGTGCGTGAGCTGCTGCAGCATGGTCCAGTACATATGCTGAGGGCATGGACACAGTAGGATGTGTGGGCATCCTGCCTCCTGGGCAGGATGTCGTCTGCTTGCTCTATGTCCATGCCTTCCCTGCCCCCCACACTCCATGCATACTTACAATACCTGTCTCATTTCAGTTGAGATTATGCCTTCCTCTAGTCCCCCTCCAGAGGACCTGATGTCCACCTGCTAAGGTTCTGACCCCCCTTGTCCATCAGCTTTCACATCACTTCCTCTGGAACCTCATCTCTCCCAACACCCTTTTCTAAGATGCCTGATAGCTGGGTCTTCTCAGCCTTTTCTGATTGTTCAGATCTACGTGTCCATGACCACCTCAGGCCTAGGAGTTCCTGGAGCCATTCCTGGTGGACTGTCTCTCCAGCCGTAAGGCCTGGCTGACCACCCTCCACTCCAGGACTTGGAACTGACACTATCCCTAGAGCTGAAGTGATTTTAACAGGATGCCAGAGCAGGATGGCAATGACAGGGTGGGACGTGAGGTCAAGGCTCCTGTGCATGAAACACTCAAAGGTCATGCATGCCCAAGCCTCTACAATGACACAGCTTCCTGGGTCTCCCTTCTATAGCCATACTGGCAGGCAACGAATCCTCAGTAGTGGATTCTTCTCTTGGTTCTTCCTCAAGTTCCTTACTTCTTTTAACTAGAAGAAAGGTTATGCAAAACAAGTGCAACTATTCGTAGAGTCTTTAAGTGGCCAAAGAACATATGAAGAGATGGCCAGCTGTGTTAGCTGTTACAGAAATACAACTGGAGCCGTGACCCCTGAATGGCTGAGCTGCAAAAGCAAACACTACATGTCCACACATAAAGGAGCAGAATTTCTTAATATGTCACTAGTGGGAGTGTTCATGGGATGGCTAATCTCAGTTGCCAACTTGATGTGATCTAGAACCATGTGGGAAAGAAGCCATTGTGAAGGACTGTGCAGATTCAGTTGTCCTATGGACGCACCTATGAGCGATTCTCTTGATCAGGTTAATGGAGGTGAAACATCTTGGAAAGCTATTAAAAAGTATTCCTAGTTGTGCACTCTGCTTTGTGGTATGTGTGTGTGTGCGTGTGTTTGTGAGTGTGCACGTGCTTTGTATGTGTATGTGTGTGTGTGCAAGTGTACATGCATGCATGCGTGCATGTGTTATGATCCAGCAGTTGTATTCCTGGGTATGTACCCAACAGAAATGTGCATATGTGTACTCCAAGAGATATGTACTCGAATGCTGACAGTAATTCAAGGGTGACCGAAATATGGAAGCAACCCAATGCTCATCACCCACTGTGAAGCTGGCACTGTCGCACCCTTTTATAGCAATGAGACAATCCAGTTCATACTGCAAATGACAACGTGGCTGGACCTCACAAACGAACAATGAAGCCAAGCAGATGATATACACACTATAACCATCCCATACAATACTGATAAAGACAAAGTCTTTATGGAAAGAGAAGCAAGGAGATATGGTCTGCCTTGGGGAAATGAGGGCGTATCTGTAGAGAGGCAGTAGGCTGCTGAGGGCTGGGAATTCCCCATTCTGACATGGGTGCTGGGTGCACAGGGATGTTTGCTCTGTGAGATTTTCTCAGTCTCTCCACTTCGGATGCTAGCACTTCCATATCTGTATTGTATCTGTATGTGTGTGTGTGTGCTGTTGTTTCATTAAAAGCCTCTCATTTTTGATGGCTCTGCATTTAAGAACACAGACTTCTCTAGCAGAGAACCTGAGGTGATTTTTCAGCACCTAGGCTGGGAGTCTCACAACCCCTGTGTAACACCAACTCCAGGGATCACTCTCTTCTGGACTCCATAGGTGTTTACACATGCATGTGCGTACACAAACAGGCACACACAATTGTAAAAATAATAATAAATATTTTTAAAGGTTTGATCAAAAATAAGTGGGCTGCTGAGATGTCTCAGTTAGTAAAGCTTGCCGCACAGGCATGAAGGCCCAAGTTTGACTGAGTCCCCATGGCCCACAGAGTGCGGTATGAGCCTGTAATAATCTGGGTGCAATGTGTGCCTGTGCCTGTAATCTCTGCACTAAGGTGGAAGAGACAACAGGATCCCTGAGATTGCTGGCCAGCAGGCCTAGCCCATCCATGAGCTTCAGGTTCAGGGAGAAACCTTGTCTCAAAAATAAAATGGAGAATGATTAAGGAAAACAGCCACTGTCAGCCTCAGGCCCGTTCATGTGTGCACACACACAGCACTTCTAATCAATCCAGCCCATGAGGACGCGGGATCCAGAGGATGGACCTTACAGGATGCGAAATGCACCCAGAAAACTTTGGTCACATCCATACAGCAGTCTCTATATTGACAGGACTCTGGGATGCCTTGCATGTCTAGAAAGGACCAAGGTCATGGGGACTTCAGGCTTTCAGGTTGACTGTCATCTCATCCCTAGGTGGCTGCTCTTCTCCTGTTCCTGTCCCCTTTTTTCCCCTCCTCAAAGCAGTCCAGCGGCCCCCAAACTCACCTTAAAGTTGGACCTGCAGATGGTAGCCGCCTGGCTCATTCCTTCTCCTGTCAGAGATTGAGTAGTGACACTCCTAAGATTTAGTCCCACTGAGCAGAAAGGAAAACTTTCAAATTGGCTCCACTTGTCTGCTAGGATTTCCCTTAGTCTGTGGAGCAATAGGCTTAGAAGGTGTCAGAGCTTGGATATGCCCACTGAGGCCATCTGGTCCAGTGCACCTAAGCTATCAGCTTTTTCCCACCCAGAGCAAGCACCACTGACAGACGCATGTGTGCTACTGAGTTTAGACACGGCTTCAGAGTACCTCTTCCTACAGTGTTCCTAATATCCACCATATAGGCTGAAACTTAAATGTGAGCCTGTGACTCTATGGACAACTGGTCTACCTGCTACACTTCTGTAATAACAGATAGTGTAGTCATTCACCATTGATGTCAGCAGTCCTTACTAAGCACCTACTTAATTCAAGAGTACTGCCATCTTCTTATGGTATGACCCCCTAGGAAGTGCTTTCCCCCTCAAATCCAACCCCTCTACCACAGGAGGTATGCTCTGCAGCCCCACAGAAAGTCAGGGTGCCTACATTGCTGCTTTGCATCCCTGTTATCCTGATGTCAGCTTGGAACCTCAAAACTGCGACTTGAGCTCTGTACCCCAGGATGTTGTGGTTTCACTCCTGTCCTGTCCCTACCCACCAGCGCCCTTCACTGACACAGCGAAAGGGACTGCAAGGATGAGTCTGGGAGTGAAAGCACAAGTTTGGAATTTACAACACTGGCACTTAATTCCAGCCTGGGCCTAGCCAGCCCCATGACTCAGGGGGATTCTTCCTCTCTGAGCCTCAGTTTCCTGACTTGAAACATGAAAGGATGGGACCAGAAGATTCCCAGAGGAGGGTGCCGCTATGGCTCTTAGATCTTTCCTAGATGGAGCAACCTGCTACTTGATCCTTAAGAAACTGAGAGAAAGAAAGAAAGAGAAAGAAAGAAAGAAAGAAAGAAAGAAAGAAAGAAA
>LOEQ01002056.1:129156-157084 GCA_001685075.1 Bramus lutescens | reverse complement strand
GAGGCTCGGGAGGAACCAACCGGAGCTCCCACCTCCCCGCGCCCGAGCCCAGGCTCACGTGGCTTTGAGTGGAGAAAACGCCATAGGGCAGGTTTTGGATGGGAAAGTCCGAGTCCTCGGCCACCGGAATAAAGGACATGCTGACGAGCACCCAGCAGGAAAACCCGTGGCGGGCAGGGTTTGGCTAGCGGGACTGTGTTTAGAGCGAGCGGAGCACTCAGACGCAGAGACCGCCCCAATCCAGGGACTGCTCTTCCCCGAGGCCCGTACCCAGTACCGCCTGGCAACACCCCTACCCGGCCCTCGAGACCGCCTCCTCACCCCCAACCCCCGCGCCCACCTCCAAGCACCCTTTGCGCCTCCCTTACCCCGGGTCCGCCCTCTGTATCACCCAGCACCCGACCCGGGACCACCCCATTCCCATGCCCCTCGACCGCCCCGCCTCTATACCAGCCCCCTTCCACCCCGGAACCGGCCAGCACCCGCCCCGGGACGACCCCATTTCGCTCTTCTGTGACCTCCCCGCACCCAAGACCACCGCACCTAACCGTACACATAAAACAGTCCTCCTTATTCCGCCCAGAGATGACCGGAACCCCGGAAATGCCCCGCCCCCGGCCCGCCCCCGGGACCCGTCTACGTCCCGCCTTCGTCCTGCCCCCTCTCCGTCCCGGAACCCAGGACCGTTCCGCCCCTGTATCCATAAGGCCATCTATCTGTCTGGTCCAACCCCTGGGTCCAGGTATTTGTTCTCACCTAGAACGCCCTAGCCCTAAGGCCCTGCCCATGTAGGTGCCTCATTTCCAGGCCCCGCAGAGCTTCAAAGCGTCCCTGCCTCCCTAGGAGCCCTGCTTTTTCTCGGACCCCACCTCCAGTTTGCACTTGGGGATCCACCTGGTGACCCCATTCTTCTGTCCAGGGTTGCCTCCAGCTCCTCCGGCGTCACTGGATACTGCAGACGCCCCAGCTCATTTGCCTGCGTAGCCTCGCTCGGGGTCCACAGAGATGCTTTCTAGAGCTTTTGTTGGTGAAGGGTGGAGTTGCGGCCAAGAGCCAGAAAAGTGTGACGCGCCTGTTTAACCTCTCAGGGTTCTTCTGCCTCACCTTCCCCCCCCCCTTTATAAAACTAGCGGGAGGCCCGCTTCTGAGTAGATAAAAGAATTCNCCCCCCCCCCTTTATAAAACTAGCGGGAGGCCCGCTTGTGAGTAGATAAAAGAATTCAATTAGTTAATGTTGGTAGACTGCCTAGAATCGTACCTGGCATACGCGCCGCGCGCGCGCATGTGTATGCGTGTGTATAATAAGAGGGAGGAAAGACTATGGACTCTGGGTCCAAAATATTAGAAGTAAGGTTAATCACTGACTAGAAATTTGGGCATGCACATTAGTTCAAGTAGTCTATGGAGGTACCCCTCAGATTATGGCTTTGTTGGTGCAAATGCTTCAGGAACGCAATCTGTTAAAATACAAAAGATTATTTGAATTCTTTTGTATTTGCGAAGACGTGCTTTATGGCTTAAACTGTGGCCTATTTTTGAGAAAAGTTCTATGGGCTTCTGAGAATTTGTACTCTCTAGCTGTTGCAGGGTTTAATGTTTAATATTGTCAACTTGACTATCGGATTTAGAATCACAATGGAAACACGCGTCTGTGTGTTTCGCAAAGGTTAACTGTGGACAGCACCACTTTTTGGGCTGGAGGCCTTGAATAAGTGAAGGAGAAATGGAGCTAGATGCCAGCATTCATCTTTCTCTGCTTCCTGGCTGTGGATGCAATGAGATCGGCTTCTTCCCTCACTGTGCCATACTTTCTCAGGCTCCTTCCCCACTGCATCTCCTCAAACTGTAAACCTAAATAAACTCTTCCACCCTTAAGTACCCCCTGTCAAGTATCTGGTCACATCAGTGAGAAATTAATTAATACAGATGGAATATTCTGTATTTGTTTAAGTTGTCTTCATCTAAATTGACCTCTGAATGTTTTTTAATCGATTTTTAGTCTGTATGTATGACCTGCCTACTGATGAGAGTGAAATATTAAAGTCACCTAAGATATCAGAATCTCTCTGTTCTTTTTAAGTCCATTGACGTTTGCTTTATTAAACTGGGACTCCATTCAAACTTTAGTGCATATGTGTTTATGATTGTTGTATCTTTTCAGTGGATTTTTTACTATTATGTAGTGACTTTGTCTCTTCTAGTTTTGGTTTGATGTCTACTTTTTCAGTTATTAGAATAGCTATGTCAACTTCTATTCACTTGGTAAATTGAGTAATGTCATACCAGTATGTTTCTTAGAGACAAGAGACAGTTAGATCTTGTTCTTTAATCCAACTAACCAGTCTGCCTCTTTGAATTGAGTGTTAAAGATAGTTTACTTTAGGCCATTGTTTTTAACATTATTTTTTTTCTTTTGAGTCAAGGTTCTCATTCTGGTACTAAGGCTGATCTGGAACTCACTAAGTAGTCCAGGCTAGCCTCAAAGTTGTAGTTACCTGAGCCTCTTGAGTACTGGGACTTTGGCATCACCATGTCCAGCAATTCAGGCTATTATTGAGAGAGGGTTGTCAATTCCTACACATTTTGTTGGTTTTTCTGGTTGGTCGGGATGTTCATTCTTTTCTTTCCTATTTTGATTTGAAGTTTGCTTATTAATTGTATTGGGCACGTGGATTGTTCCTTAGTTCTCCTTTGCTTGTGTATATTCCTCTGATGAAATTTATTCTTTCCCATGTTCTCTTGGCTGAGCCTATCCTTTCCTCTCTGTGTCTAGGATTCTCCAAGTACACTCTGTGATCGTGAATGGCAACAATGTGTGCTTGTTTGAATAGGCCTTATTTCTCCGTGAGTTTTAAAAAATAGTTTTGATAGGTTGGTAGTTTTTGGGTTTTTTTTTTTCAACCTCCACAACTTGAAATCTTACCATCCCATGCTTTCCTGACGTTCAGGGTTTCTGTTGAGAGGTCTGTTATTCTGATGTTTCTGTTTGTGACTTGACACTTTTCTTCTACTTCTTCTAATGTTCTTTTGTACAGTGTATACTGAAGAAGTGCTCTGATCACGCCGATTGGGGGTTCTAAATGCCCCTTGCCTTTGGATTCTTTCTGTAGCATCGAAAAAATTTCTCCTCTAATTTCATTAAATGCATTCTCTGTTTTTTGTTGTTGTTATTTCAGACCCTTCTAGTCTATGGATTCCTAGATTTGGTCTTTTGTCTAAATCTTGGAAGTTGCACCATGCTTTTACCTTTTATTTACTTAATATGCATTGGCAGGAAGAATAGCCAGGGCTCTTAAACACTGAGCCCTCTCTCTAGCCTGCCCAGCCCCCTTTTAAAGCTTGCCTTTAATCCCAGCATCTGGGAGGTAAAGGCAGGTGGTTGTGAGTTTGAAACTAATTTGGTCTACATAATGAGTTCAAGGCCAGCCATGACTACATAGTGAGATCCTATTTCAAAACAAACAACAATCATCAATTCTCTTGCTTATACATCCATTTTGCTTACTTTCTCATCTGTGTTGCTCTTTTCTGGGTCCTGAATGGATTTCTTTCCTTCATCCGGTATACTCTGAAGACAATCTTTTTTTTAACATATAAATCTTTTCATTCTTTTTACCTATTTTTCCCTACTCCCCTTTCCTCATTCCTCCTTCCTTCCCCTCCATTATCTTTCACTGCTGGGTAAGAAGGCTCATCAAAAAGTCTTTCTCTTCTGTGTGGGATCAGCTAACTGTATTTATTGGTTGATTTCGGAACTGTTGTGTTGCACAGTATCAACCTTCCACCAGTACCAATCTTTATTATGGGAACAATGTAGTTAAATTTTGGAGTATCAACTTTATACTGATTACCCTGGACCTTTTAAGCCATGTTGATGTCCAAAATGTAATTTGCTGCGATTACTGGAACTGTACTGAATTTACCTAAGTGGAGGATTGAGCCCCCCCCCATTGATGACAATGCACCAGCTCTCTCGTTCCATCTTTGATTTCTCTTTAGTCTTAGTTTTTCCTGACATGAATCTTATACTTTACTAGACTTACAACAACTATCTTTTTGAAGGTTTAACTGTTAATTCCTTATTCAAAATGTTCTTACTGGTATGAACCAGTTGACTTGTTTATATATTGAAATCCATAGTTGCTTCTAGTTACCAAAGATATACTTCTTTCAGGTTTTTATGTAGAGGATACTGCCATTTGCAAATAAATACAGGTTCTCTCTCCCTTCCCAATTTGAGTAGCTTTCCCTATTACATGAGTGGAGCAATACGAAATAAGATGTAAAGGGGGGAACATTTTTACCTCATTCTATCTCAGAGGGAAAGTACCCATTTTTCTCATCTCAATATACTAGGTAGGTTTGGGATATATTTTCTTTTCTTTAAAGTTTCTCTTCCGGGATCTATCAATATGACCACAATTTTCTTCCTTACTAGCCCTGTAGACCAATAATAAATCCTGCCTGATTGTTGTGTGTAGTTTTTTTTTAAAAATACATCTTTAGGTTCTACTTGCCAAGTTTTTGTTAAGGACTTTTGCATCGACATTTATGAAAAGCACAGATCTATTATCTCATAAATGTATTTAGTAGAAAACATTAGAAAGCATTCTCTCAGGGCTGGAGAGATGGCTCTGTGGTTAAGAACACTTGCTGCTCTTGCACAGAATCTGAATTCAGTTCCTAGCACCCACACAGTGACTCACGACCAACCGTAGTTACAGCTCCAGAGGATCTGATGCCCTCCTCTGACCTTTGCAGGAACCAGGCAGGCATGAGATGCACATACATACATGCAGGCAAAATGCTCATAAAATACACACAAAATTTAGAAATCTTTTTAAAAAAGCACTCCCTCTTACATGAGATTACAATCTAATTTTTCTTTAGATTCACATGCTGGTGACGCATGCTACTGCGGAAGGTCTTCTGGCTTTTCAGTTAACTCATGTAAAACTGAAAACTGGCATCCTGACTTGCCGCCTAACTAAACCTTACTACTGATTTCTTCCTTGATTAAGGTTTGCCATTTTTCAAATAAAAACCATAAAATGTTCAAAACTGAATGCTGCTTCTGGCTCATTGTGTTTTGTGCTAGTGGCTAGGATGTGCAATAGCATTCTAAATACACAAGGTAAAATGGGCACCTTGTGTTTCACTTTGAAACAGTTTGTACTTTTTGGTAGATGCTTGATTTTTGATTGGTTTTACATAGACATTAAAGAAAATCCTTCATATAATTTTTTTTGTTGTTGCTTTTATTTCTCGAGACAAGGTTTCTCTGTGTAGCCCTGGCTGTCCTGGAACTCACTCTGTAGACCAGGCTGGTCTCAAACTCACAAAAATCTGTCTGCCTTGGCCTCCATAGTGCTGAGATTAAAGGTGTGCACCACCACTGCCAGGCCTAGTTTTGTTTTATAAATTTACTATTTTGTGTGTGTGTCCCCACCCACGATAGTAGTAAAGGTCTCTGGAATTTGGTTGTAACAGGCTTTTTTGGCAATCACTTACACGCACGCAGCTATTTCACTGGCCTCAGGAAATCCCTGCCTAGGATGTAGGTCTGTAGAGTCCTTGCCTAGCATACAGTCTGGACCCCATCTCCAGCATTACATACATATACCTGCATAAATTAAGCATGGTGGAAAATGTCCTAAGCTACATATTAAATCTAAGGCTGGGATATAGCAGACTTTTAACTAATCAACCAATCCCTTTCTAATCCTGTCATTTTGTTAACTATGAAAGGAATCCCCTCCCCTTTTCAAGACAAATTCTCACTATATTACCCAGGTTTATTATAGAGACCAGATTAGCCTTGAATTTACAGTAATTATTCTGGTAAGTGCTGGAATTACACATTCCACCATGCCTGGGTTACGTTATCTGAATCTGCTGAGATAGTCACAGTAGTCAATCCTCATTTAAATTTATGTGCATGATCAGCTAAATATATAACTTTAATATTAAACCATATTATATACACTAGTCAGTAATTAATACTAAATTGTACATTACAAATCATATTGTAAAATACAACCATCAATCTGTTTTTTAAACAGGTTAACTTCCAGAAAAGTTTGGAAACCAGAGGACAAATAGGTCTTAGGAGGGCTTGTAATTTCTATTTTATTATTCTACTGATGCACAGTTTTAATGTCTTTAATCCTATGGAGTAAAAAAGCCCCCATTAGATGTTAATTAGGTATGTTGGAGTGCAGGACAGTCAGATGAAGGCCAGAATATATGACATCTCAGCAACTTGGTTTTGAAAAAATGCTAAGGTCTTCAATTCATAATATAATTTGTCATAACAAATTAGCATGAATAGCTATAAGACAAACAGTGGTACTTTTAACAAATTAGGAAAGCAAAATTGTAAAAGGTTTAAAAAGACAAAATTAACTACCAGAAAGAAAAAGAAGCAGTAATTTTTCTCGTTTTCCTTTTTATTTAATCAAAGACTGGTGAATAAACATAAATACAGCACAATGACTTCAGATCATTCTTTATACTGTGCACACACAGACCAATGAACAGTAATATGAAAGAAATTTGCAGTCAGCAGTGAAATGCATTCAGCTTTTCTTTCCCTTGCAAAACAAAAAGAAAAAAACTAAAAAGAAAAAAAAAACAAATTTAGAATCTCAACAGCACATATTCTCCTATAACAAATGATTCAGACATAAATAGTGGTGCAAAGAAACTATATGCTAACAACACATGTATAACCTTTGTTAATGAGACAACAAACAGAAGCAGCCATAATGGTTAAGATACATTCAGTTACTGATAACTAGTTGTGCCCAGAAGGGCATTATCAAAAGGGAATCGTGCTGCAGAGAAAAGCTATATATACATACACAATGAGAAATAAACTGCAAGATCAACACATGCATGTTTAATACTGGAAAAACCACAGCCCTCCAGAATTTCTCCACATTTGTTATAAAAGCCCTCTGCACTCAACTAAAATTAAAATGATCTTAAAAGCATAATACTTCTTTTCAGCCACAGAAACTGCAATGGAAATAAATGTTCAGAGTCATCTTCAAAACAAAAACAAAAATCTATTCTTCTGATGACATGCATGATTCAAAGGTCTATGCAAGATACGGTGCTCTACATTCCCAAGGACTAGGAAAAAAACCTCAAGTCAATTGTAAGTTTGCAGGTCAAAGGGTTTTGTATTCCAGCAGGAGCTCAAATCTTCTGGATCTTTTCACCAACAACTACTGGATTTTCTTTTCTGATTTTTTCAGCAGCATCAGCTTTGTAATTGTAAGAGCAATTGTGCACATCTGAGTAACGGTGCACACCACAGTAAACATTTCCACACCGGCATTCAAACCCTGGAAATGGAAGAACATGTGTACAGCACGGGTTAGACGGGAGGGTGATCTAGTTCTTCCCACAGCTAATGCTAAGCAGCAGTCACGGCAAAGTTCCAGAGCTACACTCTCAGCTCACTAGCACGGCTCCTTTTTCTTTCTCCTATCCCCAAATATGTCTGTACTAGGGCACATCCTGATTGCTTCTCGGAGTCGGTTTCACTGCTAAACTGAAAATGGGTCATTTTTCTTTTTAAACGGAAAAAGTGTAATATAAAAACAAGTGCTACTGTCAGAAGGCAACTGTGACACTTAATAAGGCCAGACTAATGAGTCCTGAAGAACTGCTGTTGGGTGATAATGTAACTCCTCCTCCTCTACTGCTCAGGCCATGTGAACTTGGGGGAGACCAAGAAGGTGGACTCCGGGGTCAGGTTTCTGGGTATCAATGGCCTCATAATCAGAGGCAAATCACTAAGCTTCCCTGAGACTCACATGTGTACTTTTTATGGAATCATGAATTACTATATGGATCAAGTGACTGCCCAATATACAATATACACCCAATAAAAGCTACGTAACTAGCCAGGCAGTGATGGTGGTACACCTTTAATCCCAGCACTCAGAAGGCAGAGGCGGGTGGGTCTCTGAGTTTAAGGCTAGCTTGGTCTACAGAGGGAGTTCCAGAACATCCAGGGCTACACAGAGAAACCCTGTCTGGAAAAAACAAAACGACAACAACAACAATAAACAAAATAAAAAACTAAAAAGCTACTTTAGGGATAAGCTCTATGGACTGAAACCCAAATACAGCTGCAAACAAAGTGGCGGTCTTTGTCCATCCAAATCAGAATTTTAGGTTATTATGGATTTGGGGAAACGTAGCTCAGGGAAAATCAGTATTTTAACCAATAATTGACAATCACTTTTTAAACCACATTTTAACTGTAAATACATATTCTGAACCTTTATGTAATAAAAAAATTAAAGCAAACAATAGACAAATTAGATAAAAAGTTAAAGTCCCTAGACCTGTGGTCAGGAAGTCTAACTCTATGAATATATCAAATATGTGTTTGAAATTAAATATATATTGGAGAAGTGGGACAGTTTAGGCTAACTTTAATCTTCCTTAGTGACAACATACTCTGTAGTATGAAGTGATCCTAAGGTATCATTTTCTTTTCCATTTTTATGAGGCAAGATCTGATGTAGATTATGGCCTTGAACTTGTGATCCTTCTGTCCCCACTTCCCAAGTGCTGGAATTACAGGCATGTGCTACCATACTCCCCTTTGAAGCACAATTTTCACTCAAAATCTTAACTGTTCTCTATCCATATTTCTAATTTTTATACAAGTATTTGTCATGATGCCTAAGTAAACAATCAGCAAAACTATTTGTAGCTGCATCACTCTCCAGAAGCCAAGTACAAAGCTTGCTGTGCTCTTAGCACACAGCTCCCTTGTTGGAGAAGAGACAGCACTTCCTTTACAGGCCTCCACCCCACTGTTAAATGATTACAGAACTCCTGTCCCTGAATGCTCAGGGCAGTCTGACTGTACTTAACATACATTCTTTTCTAAATTCTTTTGAATAGTTCCCCTTTAACAATTTTGATAACTGAGTTTAACAGCAGGCATGCACCAGTAAGGTCTTCTACATCGCACCAAGCTGTATTGCTTTTAGCTCACTGACCATGCATGGTCCATGATCAGCACCATTCCATATAATGCACTTTACAGTTTACCAAAGTCCTTCCAAAATACCAACTCCTTGAAGGTAGGAGACATTTCTGCCCTTCACCAGCATTTGCTACACTGACCTTACTTAGCAAATACTCTCAAACCCAGTTGACATGATGATTTTTTTTGGGGGGGGTAGGTCTTTGAGATAGGGTTTCACTGTAGCTTTGGAGCCTGTCCTGGAACTCACTCTGTAGACCAAGCTGGCCTCAAACTCACAGAGAGATCCTCCTGTCTCTTGCTAGAATTAAAGGCATGTGCCACCACTGCTTGACCGACATAAATTTTTAAATGCTGAAAAAATAAAAAAAGACAACCCAGAAGCTGCCATGTATGTATACCAATGCTCACAAAAGCAGCAAAAATCTTATTTGGCCAGTAACAGCGAGAATATGTTTCAAAACATGATCTTAACTTTAAACCGTCCAAGGCCCTTACCAGTAAGACCCACTTTCTTCCTGCACATGAAACAGCGATTCTTTTTTTGTTTTGGTTTTTCAAGAGACTTGCTTTGCTCTTCAGATGGCTGCTGCGTTGTATCTGATACTGAAGTTGAGAAAAACAAGAGGGTGGCAAATTTAACTATTCAGTAAGAGTTGGTGTTTGGGCACTGGTTGACCCTCACCCCATACTATCTCATGGATTTGTAAAGACTAGCTAAGGAACTGACTTATAGGTAAGGAAATATATTCATAAATTTGTGTTATTTATAAAACACAAGCCTCCTTTCATTACATGTATGTATACACATAAACAGAATACACTAACAGTTACTCTAAACAATGGCTTACAAATTTTCTTTTCTAATCTAAAGTGGGCAAGGAGACAGAGACACAGAGATAGACACTACCTATGAAGTCTAAGTTAGAAAACAGCCTAAGAAGAAAATAGCCATACAAAAACATAACACTGCTCACTGTCTGGTCTACATGGACTTCTCAGAAAGCAGAAATTTCAATGTTCTCAGAACGTGTCACATAAAACCACCTAAGCCAAGTGTTGTGGCACATGCCTATAATCCAGTACCCAGAGGATTGCTGTTTACAGAGTAAGTAAAAGGCCAGCCAAAGCAAGAGAATGAGACTCTTTCTCAACCTTACCCCTACAAGATGCTAGGAAAAATAATCAGACACAAGGAAACTTTAAAATGACGCAATTAAGACTGAAACTAACAAACAATGCATTTTGATACTAAAATCTAGAGCAGATGCATTGCAACTCAGAGTCACTATTACTAAACTCTGTTAATGTGCCCTTTCCTGGCACTTGTCACCCTGGCCCTTCTGGGTGCCCCAGAGACAGCTGTGACCTTGCCTGGTGCACATGACATCTAGCTAGGAAACAGTTAAGTAGCCTATCACAGTTCAAACTCCAACTTGCCCTTTTGTCACAACCACAGACTTTCCCAGGAGTCACCACTCTGACTATTCTGGCTCACTTCTACAAGCTACCCCAAGAGGCTTTCCCATTCCAACCAAGTGTGTTCTTCAGAGTCAAGATCCCATAGCTTTCCCAAGTCAATACTCTGTGGCTTTCCACCCTATGACCCATGCTTCAAGTGTTGTAGGTGAAAAGTAAATAAAGTTTAAAACATTCTGATGGTTCCCCACTATTTCCCAGGCTAAGGTCCAGGAATCTTCACCATTCCTGTCACCGTCTCCCTGGCCATATTATATCACTCCCTAAGCTGCCACATGCTTGTGCCACACTGCAGTGCCTGACTCTCTCTCACCTGTGTGTGCTTGTGAGAGGTCCTTGCTGTGCCTGATCTTTAGCAACTAACTCCATCTTGTCTTTCCTGTTTATACTAATGGAGCCACCCCTACAGTCTCAGAGCAGGAAACCCTCCCTATCCTGTGCTCCTACGCAGGTATTTCCTAGGTGCCTATAACTGCCCATTTAACCTGGCCTAAGTGAATTCTCTGAGGGCAGGAACCTGTCCCATCATCCCTGCTACCAGAGACTATCATGATTCCTCTACCACTCAAGGAATAAATGTGTGTGGACCTGCATTAAGTCACTTACCCACTGTATCTATGGAGGATGTTTCCACAGCCAGAGTAGAGCACCCCTTATAACCATCTACTTACAGCAGACACTCACATACTTGTTAGTGGATTATAACTTGCTTATGTTAACTCATCTAGTATTTAAAAAAGCATGATGTCAGACAAAACACCAAACATTATGAGTGAAATATGGTAATGAAGAATTCTGCAGTTTAACTTCTCTACCAGAAAAGCTAAACCCAGGCCAGAGAAACTTCTATTAATATACAGCCTTATTTCTTATGGCTTTTGAGACAGGGTCTTACTCTGTAGCCCAGACTGGCCTCAAACTCAGACTTCCTGCCTTGAAACGAGTGCTGGGATTACAAGTATAAGTCACCACACCTGGCCACATTGTATTTTTAAAAACAAAACAGAGACACAAAGCTTTTTATTTCTATAAAAAGTGCCCTTAGACATGTGTTTAACAATGTTCATAGTAGCATTGTTTGTCATAGCCAGAACCTGGAAACAACCTAAATACCCCTCAACCGAAAATGGACAATGAAAATGTAGTACATTTACACAATGGAGTACTACACAGCAGAAAAAAAATAATGACAGCTTGAAATTTGCAGATGGATGGAGCTAGAAAACATCATTTTGAGTGAGGTAACACAGACTCAGAAAGACAATTATCACATGTACTCACTCATAAGTGGTTTTTAAACATAAAGCAAAGAAAAGCCAGCCTACAAATCACAATTCCAAAGAACCTAGATAACAATGAGGACCCTAAGAGAGACTTACATAGATCTAATCTACATGGGAAATAGAAAAAGACAAGATCTNAAGACAAGATCTCCTGAGTAAATTGGGAGCATGGGGACCATGGGAGAGGGTAGACGGGGAGGGGAGCAGAGAAAAATGTATAGCTCAATAAAATCAATTAAAAAGTACCCTTAGAATGTGGGATCATTATGGACAAGGGTGCCTTGTTTTTTTCTCTAAAACAGAATTAGGTAAGGCTTGGGTGTATAAACGAACTCAAAAATAATTGAAACTGTAACCAGAAATAAGCCTGTATATTAATTTTTTTGAATTTGTAAGCCATTACAGCTAACCTGTTCTCAAAAAAAAAATGGTAGTCAAACAAATGAATACTTAAATGTCAGTAACACTATCACTGATTTCTTTTCTAAACAGAATTGGTTTAACTACTGATAAATTTTGAGTAGTATCTGGAAATGGAGAAGAGAAAAATTTCACGTCCTTCCTTTGAACACAAGCGGTGTTACATACTTCAAAGTGAAACTTGATTAGCCCTAAAGACCTAACACAAACTACTGGTGGCAGATGCAACTTTGAAGTTAAAAGACTGGTCAGCTGTCTGAAAAGGCCCATAAGCCAGAGCTTGCATTTGGCTTGCTGAGTATCAGATATAGCAGAGAGATGATGGGAACATGTGCTCACCCCAAACTATCAGCACAGCCTCAGTTCACAAGCAATATGTGAGTATTCTGTGAAAGACTGATTCTAAGAAAATACTGTTTCCTTGGGTTATATATATAAGATATTAAGATCACAGAATACCCTATCCAATTCTGTTTATATAAAAGAAATTATTCAATCCCAACTAGAGCTATATCTTGTAGCAAAGAAGCCAAAAACCACAGTCTTACTGACTTTAAAGTTAAAAACAGTTTCTTTAGAACTAGACAGGTTTTCAGGGAAATGAGAGCTAGAAATACACCCTATATTGTTAGTAATTATAAACTGGTGACTGTCTGTCATACCCACTGATCATACAGGTATGTGGTGAGGTCGATGGGACAGCATAAAGGCAGCAAAAATCATTAAGAATATGCTGGCCAGCTGAACTGCTAACTGGAACCCTGACTAGACATGGTCTACTGGACATTATTGTTAAGAGATTTCAGAAAGCACTGGACAGGTAAGAGTGATTTAACTACCCACATGGAGGATCACATTCAAGAGGAACAAGGCCCTCTGCTCTGGGTCCTGCAAACAGAAAAAGAATACAAATGTAACAGTAAGTACACAACATGATTTAAACACTATCTATTGGGGCATATTCAGAAACAGTGAAACCCAAACTAAACTTAAGATGACACTATCTCAGTATAATAATATCTCAATATAATAATAAGATGAGCACTATCTCAATATGCCCACTTTCTTGTGGGGGATACAGTGTCCCTCTCTATTTTTTCCTCAGACTCTTGACAATTCCCAAGAACTAGACAAGGCATCTTTGGTGTGCAGCATTTGCAGAGCCCAAGCACGTAAGACAAGCACTGTACCACAGAGTCCCAGCCTGGTGAAGGATCAAAACTGAGGAACTTAATTGTTCTCCTTCTGCTCTGAACCCAGTGCTAACACAAACAAATGCTCTCTAGATACGTATGGTGGTTAAAACCACCAACTGGGAAAATTTTCTTTTCAAGAGACTTCATTTTCTTATATGTAGATTTAAATTAAATAAAATTTAGGCTCTTTCCAGTTTTAAAATTCTATGTAAAATGAGAAAAAAATTAACTTCCAAGAGAAAAATCAGACCAGCTCTGGTACTAGCATCCAAAAGAAACAAGTCCAATTTTTATTATTTTCTAGGACTCATATTCAGTAGAAACAGGCCTGACAAGATGGCTCAGCAGGTAAGGCTATTTGCTGCCATACCTGACACCCTGAGTCCAATCCCTAGAAGCTACACGGTGGAAAACAAGAACAACTCTAGTGAGTTCAAGCAACAAGGAAGGACATGCTTTTATTCTCTTCAGAATTAAGACTGAAGATATTAGTTCACCTGATAATCAGGTTGCTTTCCAAAGCATCTATACTATTCTGAATTCTCATAATGTGGAAGTGTTTCAATTTACACACAGCAAACCAACACTTGTTATTACTAGTGTTTGCAGCACCCTGCAGAGGCGTCACATGACAATTCATTACGGGGATGCTTTTCCAGTTCCCTGGTGACGACTGCTGCAGAGCATCCTCTCACTTGCTGACTGTCAGTTTGTACATCTTCTCTGGGAAAGAAACTACTCAGACCCTTTGCCCATTTTTCTTTCTTTTAAAAACATCTTATTAATCCTTTGAGAACTTCCCACACTGCATTTAATTTTTTATTAGACATATATTTTAAGTGAGAGTGTTCTGACTGAACATATGTATAGGCACCACATGCATATTTATGCCATCGGAGCTAGAACTGGAGTTACGGATGGTTGCAAGGCCCTATATGGGCCCTGGGAATAGAACCCAGTCCTTTGCAAGAGCAGCAAATGTTCTTGGCCACCTAGCACAGTTCTACCTATTTTCACTGAATTGTCATATTCTTCTTTCTTTCCTTATTTTTATAGCTACTGCAGATTTAAACTAGGATCCCATGAATGCTGCCCAAGTGCCCTACCTCTGAACTATATGCCCCAACAGGAAATTTTTCTTTATGCATTATGAGATAGATGATGTAAAACATTTTCTGTGCTGCTTTTCTATTCTCTTCATGAAAACAAAAGTCATCAATCTTTGGTTGCTATTGCTTTAGGTGTCTTATCCAAACGCACAAAATTTACACTTGCTTTAAGAGTTGTTACAGTCTCAGCTCTTATAATCGTGTAGGCTTTGGCTATGTTGTGGGTGAATTTTTACATCTTTTATGAAATAGGGATCCAATTCATTCTTCTGATTAGACTTTCATTTTCCGACTGGATGTTAGACCTTTAAGTTCAACTGCCCTTAAGCTTCTGGGTATTATTTCTGGACTATCAATACTATTCCACTGATCTGTGTGAGTATCCTTATGACAGCACTTAAGTTTGGATCACTATTATCTTCTAATAAAGTCTGAAACTGGGAACTATTAAGTCTTGTAATTTTTTTCAAGACTGTCTTGGCTGTTTTTACCCATTCTTCAAAATCTGATAAAATTCATGATTTCATTTCTTTTTTATTTTTTTGGCTTTTCGAGACAGAGTTTCTCTGTAGCTTTGAGGCCTGTCCTGGAACTTGCTCTGTAGACCAGGCTGGCTTCGAACTCAGAGATCTACCTGTCTCTGCCTCCTAAGAGCTGGGATTAAAGGCCACCACCTTCCGACATGAGATCCTGATTTCTACACTATGTAAGCTTTCCTAAATAATAGTCCCAAGTTAGCACAAGAGTTCCTCTGCTATGAACTACTGATTTAACAACTCTCCTAAGAATCCAGGTTCTCTCTGCTTTGTCCTTGACATCCTAGCCCTCCAAAAAGCTGATTCATTCTACACTGGAAAGCTTTACAGTCATCTTTTATTCTAAGTCTCTGACAACTCTCAAATCACTTGGGTAATATACAAAACAAGAATATCCTTCACTGCTTGTACAGCTCATTTTGCCTCTACAGTATGAATTATTTTAAATTTCCTGTAAGGTGGACTTGATTAAAAGATAATGAAAACACAGTGCAGAAATGTTGTCAGTGGAGCATGGAGATATGAAACCAGAAGTTCTACATCTAAACCCCATCTTCTTTTCAGTCTGCACCACCCAAGACCTGGAGGGCTGGGAGGGTCACCAAAGTTCAGCTCTATCTTCAACAGGGCAGTCAATCTACTATAGTAGCATAGAATAACTGATGCGTATGTATTTTGTCTTTAAACTAGTTTTTGTGAACTGATAAGTATGATTTAGATTTTTAAGAAGAGTTTGCGATACAGCTATCTTTTTTAATTAAAAAGGGGAATGAAATAACCAACATAAAGCAATAGGCTAGCTTTTCATTTAACATGAGAAAAGTTCTTTAGAGCCATCATGCCAAAACAAAAGCAGCACCTACTTGGTGGTACCATATTCTAATTATAAGAGGATACCTGCAGAGAAAATGCCATTCTGAAAGACGCAGTGACACTGGAATACACACGGATACCAGTCAGCTTGCCTAACCAATCGATCTGACCTACTTGGGGAACAAAGGAGGCTGGGCACACCAGATAGATGCATACAGTGAATCCCAGTCCATACGCACCAGTCTAGCGGAGGGAACAGAGCCACAGTGGATGCCAGGTCCTAGCTCCCCATGTGTGCTGCAGGGGCCTTTCTGCTTTTATTCATTCAATAGATGAAGACATCATTTCTTTAATTTGGTAAGCAAGGAAATTATGTACAAAGTGTGTGTACACATAAGTGTGTGTGTGTGTATATATATATATATATACACACACATAAAGAAGCATATTACAGTTGTTGACAAAAAGAAAAATACGTATTAAATTTAAAAATAAAAAAAATTTAAAGACATTTGTTCTGGATAAGGTCTGTAAAGTGCTTTGTTCTGTAAGCATGAGGACCTGAATTTAGCCCCACAGAACCTATGCTTATAAAACAACAGGTGGGTCCAGTAATGTGTCTCTGCAATCACTCCAGTCTCTTTACACAACGTGGTCAATTCTGGCCAGTAAGAGGATGTCTGAAAATAAGAAAAGCAGATGGCAACATAGGACAGACACCCTATGCTCTAGCCTCCACATGCAAACAAACACACACACACACACACACACACACACACACGACTGTTAAGAGACTTTAGGAATTGAAGACTAATCCCCTCCTAAACTTAGGTAAAAGTGAAACATACCTACCTGACTTGTCAAAGAGTCTGTATGCTGAAGTTAGGAATGCTAAGTCTTTAGGGAACTTAATACTGATCCTAAATGTCATTCAAAACATACTTGTAAAAAAGAAACTCTAACTTTCAAAATCATCCCACAATCTCTCCTAATATGACATCTCAATCACTTTCTCAGTTAATACACTGAAGGTGGGCTAGAAGGAACTATGATGTTCTCCATATATCAGAATGGGATGAAGTACCTACAATAAATATTATTGCACTGTTAATTCACCTACCAATTATCTTTTGTCAAACTGTTCAATTCTTACTGCACCTCTAATCTTATTTATTGATTCTGGTTCGTTTTATCAGGACAAGGTCTTACTATGTAGCTCTGGCTGTTGTCCTGTTGTCCATGTAGACCGGGCCGGACTTGACTCCGAAATCTTCCTGCCTCTTCTGGGACTAAAGGCATGTACCATCACAGCCAGCTGCATCCTTAATCTTTCTGAATTCTTTTCACAGACAACAATCTAAAAGGTATTCTGTTCTAACTCCTGGGTGAGCAGCAGCCTTGTTATCTTCCTTCTCTGCTAGCCTCCCTCTCAAAACCATTTGTTCCTTGGAACGCCCTTTTGGTGGTATCTATGGCCTGAAACTAATCAGGACCCAGATAAGTGACCTTGTTTACTGCTCCACTGCTGGCTCACCTTCCTGCTTTGCTTTCAAACTCTCACTTCAGCCGCCTATACCAGATCACCCAAACTTCAGGTACAATCCTCATCACTTTTCTTCTACCTACTTACATCTTCCAAATAAGCTCTCTCAAATTCTAAATTTATCACTTCTTCCTCACTCGTTAACATTTTCTGTAGCAGACTAGAGAGATGGCTCTTGCAGAGGACCCAAGTTCAATTCCAGGGTCCACAATGAGCAGCTTACAATTACCTGCAACCTCAGCTCCATCAGATGCCTCTGCTACTGCCCTCACATGCACATGATCACACACACAATTAAAAATAAATATTTAAAACCCTTTCTGTAACCAGTATCTTCCTAAGCTTCCCTGACTAGGTAATCACATCACTGTCACTCTTATAAAGCTAAGCTTTGATACCACCACCTGTTTTAGTTTATGTTACTAGTGGGTAACTTAACATTTTTTATTTTATGTATTTAAAATAACCCACACATCCCTACTTTTCCTTAAACTTTTCTATTTACAAAAAAATTGTACACTATACTTCATGAATTTATAGTGCTATGTGGGGGTAGGTTAAAATATTTATGTTGGTCACAGAGCAAAATTCACTTCCTGTAGCAAAATCTGCAAATAGTTAAATCTGCTTAAGCAATGTCTGGGCAAGAAATAAATCAAGGATAACTATCTATATAATTTAATATGAAATTCAACAAACTTCAAATGAATATCATGTCACCAGGATGCCCATGCCATACAGGATGCAAACAGAGGTCAGTGTGCTCTCTCCTTAAACCCTGCCATGGTGTCACATATCCCTGAAATTGTCTTTGCACAGTACACTCCCTTGGATGACAGGATAATATAGTCGCTTGATTCCATGGAGCCAGGGTGAAAGGGCATGGGGTGCCACACTAGGATTGCAAACAGCTGGATAGGTCTGCTGCACTGCAGGTCACATGGGGAGAGGAGTGCCTGGCCACCCAGAAGAAAGGCCTCAGATAAGCAGTCAAAACCAGAGACAGCCAGCTTCCTGCAGTGCTTGGAGAACAAAGGTTCTTTACTTAACTGGAGAAAACAACAGAACATAATAGTTTAATGCCTTTACTGGTCATTCTAATTACATTTTCAAACAGATTTGAGTTTCTCTTTATGCTGATCTCATTATTTAAGTGGGAAGTGGATCCCAACATTCTAGTCAATTAAATATCAGAGACTATGAAATATTCTTCTCAAAACTATCAAAGCGTGTACTCATAAGCAGGTACTTTTCTAATACCCACGTCTATGTTAACCTCTGGCCTCGAGAACTCAAATGTTAATAAACAACAAACACATGGTCTATCATATGCAAACCTTGCAGGTCTTCTGTCTCGGATACTGCTTTGTCCACAGATGTACTGTCCACTTGGGAAGGTGCTACAGATTCTGATAAAAGTGACTGATTTGATACAGGGCTAGAAAAGCAAGAGATATTTTTATTTTTTTAACATAAAATTTTTTAAATTATTTTTTCTTCTTTGATTTTGAAATAGGGACTTAATCTGTTTCCCAGGATGGTTTAAAACCCCTGGGCTCAAGAGAACCTCCTGCTTCCTTCAGTTGAGTTTCACTGTACCCAGTAATAGTTCAGTTTGAAAAGGTCACCTTCCAAATATCCATAATAACTGAAGGGACATAGTAAGTACCACTTACTATAGAACAGAGACACTTGTAACCTAACATAATCATGGGGGCTTGGAAACCAAAGCAACAGAATATTTTTTATATACATAGCTAAGAACCACATGAATGCACTAAATGAAAACTAGAAAGATGCAGTCTTGCTTCAGAATTCTAAAGCAGAGCGGAGAGTGTCTACTTTAGATTTTTAAAAAGAAACCATAGTGAAAAAGTAACAGTCTGCTTTGTAAGAGAACAAACAGAAACAAGTCTTTCTGGCCCTCCCCCTTCTTTCTCTTGTCTACAAGGGCCTCAAATTGGCTGTGTAGTTGAGCCTGGCCTTGATCCTCTTGCCTCCATTTCTTAAGGTTGAGATTACAGGCATGCACCAGGATGTTCAGAGGCTAAAACATGTATGCATTCCTCTATCTCTGACTTCAGAGCTAAAAACAAAGTATAAAAAAACCAGAGTATTACCTCATGATAAAAACAAAAAGAAACAGAGACAAGGTTTTTCTGATTCCAGGCACTAATACATGCAGACCACGGACTGCAATGTGAAGAACTAACCCAACACTGGGCTAGATTAAAGGGACTGCAGCACCATGTCAGGATGCAGTGTGAAGAATAAAGAGAAAGATATCTCAAAGAGGGATTGAAGACTTGGAAGATCTCTCCCTTGACATAAAAACAGCAAAAAGCATCTTAGAACTAGTGAGTAGCAAGCAGTCAGACACAGTTTTAGGTCAATAGATCCTGCAGTGGCTTTAAAGTGCTCCTTAATGAAGTGATTAGGAACAAAAGACCAATACTCTTTAGTTTTCATCAGTCTTGGAGTTACCTTTCAGACAGTATAACCTTACCCTGGTTGCAGAGATGAAGACGTAGACTCTAGTGCTGACTGAGCGTCTGGGACACTGCCGTCTGTGCACTGTACTGGTAACGATTCAGACAGACTGCTGACAGAAGCTGCTGCAACACAACCACACTGCACGTTAGTAATTCCAACAGCCTGAGACCTGAGCTAAAAGCAACATGCAAGATCAACTGCCCACAAAACATAGTATACACATTTTCCTTCTTTAATTTACAACTTGGTAATAATTTGCTGATGGGGAGAAAACTTGGGGGGAGTGTACTAGTGGTTAAACTTAGGGCCTTGTGATGCTAAGGTTGTGCTCTACCACTGAGCAATACCTGTATCCCCACCTCTTTTTAAATGTGATTCAGTGACAGGAGTGTAGCACGGCACACATGAAGAACGTGAAAGGCGGTACTGCACATATCCCACGTGCTTATTACCAACACTGCTGGGCTTTAGCCGGATCACTTACCAGGAGGACTTATTCTACCACTGCTACTGTTCTGTCTTTGAAGATGTTCTTTATAGCATACCGAACACATGCCATTTGTACGAGGGTTGCCATAAAATCCGCAGCCAGTGGAGCAAAGCATAGGTGCTTGGCTATGATTAGTTTCTTGAGCCATGTTCTTCTATTGTGCACCTGAAATTTGCAAAGAACAAAAACTCAATACACGACTTCAGTCTTATATCATCCAAATATCTTTTTATAATGAAAGGAAAACCACATATGTGCCCTTTCCTTAAGTATTCTATGGTTGTTCCTAGAAATGACAAAAGTAAAGAGCAAAGGATTCTTGGTAACTCCTACTTCAAGCGACCCTATATAAGCAAGTCTGTGCTGGCTCAGAAACAATAAAACTTCCCTAGAGCAAGGGGCCTCTTTCCGAAGAGACTGCACCATTCAAAGATTAACTTCATTTTGGACTCTTACAATAACCAGCAATCACTGAGTTTTTCTGTAAGTTATACTATTTAATTTCTAGCCATTTAAATTTTGTTCCAAGTCCACATCAACTTGTGACTCATTCTGTTTAAAAATTACAGCAGAATGTAATATTTATTCTGGTGACAATATGTAGAACTGGGCAGAGTGCAAGTGAAATGAGAAACGAATTCAATCATTTTGGAAGGCAATTTAGCAATTCACCTCAAGAGCCCTGCTAAATTGCTCCCTGAATCAGCCACTGTTTTTCCTTAAGGGTCATCTATAGAACAACATCTAAAGTATAATTCAAAACAGAACAACGAATGTACAGATATGCTTCGCGGGCTATCATGATGTTGATAAATGCCTAACATTAGAATAAAAAAACTAATGACAAAAAATATTAATGACGAAAAATTCCAGAACCAGTAACATTATGAATGACTTTCTCAGAGAAAAAAATTGTTGCTAGTGAAAATATACAGTGAACTGTATATACAATTTGCTGCTGACTGCTGCTAAAGGAGCAGCTATGAATTATAAAAGAGCAATAGAAATCAAGAATGGCAATGCTAATTTTTTCTGTTATGTTCCTTTTTTATTAGACTTTTTTTTCAAATGAAGATACCATTTGCCTAATTAGGGAAAAACTTTTTAAAAGTATTGGTAATTTTAAAGAGTGAAATTAAAATCTAATGGGACAGAAACATTAATTCCAGCAGCTGGGACTCAGGAACTGTTTGGGAACCACATGGAGCTGACCATCAACCCAAAAAGACAGAAGAACTTCACATGCTACCTCTCCCAGGAAGCACCTGGCTATTTGGCACAATCAACCTCTCAAAGCGAACACTGTAACAGACTTATTAAAAAGAACCCCTTACTACAGGTACATCCTTGTGCATTACAGACCAAAAATAAGAGACACAAAATAGAAAACACTTTGTCACTGAAACTGCCTTAATTTGGTAAACACCTAAGGAAAGCATTCACTGTTCACAGGAACCAGAGTTTGCTCTATCTCAGTATTTTGTAGATTGTTGTGAGAGAAGATGTACCAAATTTAAGAACCAAGAACCCTTTATCTGGACTATAAAAGGAAGTTGCAGGCCTAGCATCTACCATTAAAAGTACTGTCCTAGCCCGCATGCTGGAGTACTCCTTTAGTCCAGCACTTGGAGACAGAAGCAGGCGCATGTCTATGAGATCCAGTCCAGCCTGGTCTAAAAAGCAAGTTCTAGGCCAGCCAGTGTTACACAGTGAGACCCTGTCTCAAAATAAACAAATGAATAAAGAAAAAAAATGTCCTAGTTCTGTGTGGTAATGCAGACCTGTAATTACAGTTGAATCAAGACAATCCCTAGTCACCAATCTGAACTACATGGAGTTTCAGGCCAGCTTGGGCTACCTATACCTAGAGTGACCATGCCTAAAAACAGGAAATCACAAACAACAGACTATGTCTCAGGCTGTTAATAGTATTTAGACCTTTAGCTAGAAATGCAACCTGAAGTTCTAATAAGCTCCCCTTTCACTGCATGACAAGTTCTTTCGGAATCTCATCCTTGCCAGAGTGTATGTGTGAAGCACATACTGCATCAGTCATCTCTCTCCTGTAGATTCATAAGTCAAACTAAAAGACAATTAGAATGGAGAGAAGCTAATATAAAAGTCTGAGGGCAAGATGTTCCGGCGGGACGCTAATCTATTGCATTTTCTTCTGTGTTTATGTTAATGTGTGTGCAGGTGTGCTGAGGCCAGAGGTTAAAACTAAAACTGGGAGAGTTCCTTGGTTACTTTCTACCTTGTGTTTAAAAACATGTCTCACTGAACCTGGAGTTCACCAATACAGCTAGGCCGTCTGTCTGGCCAGTGCCAGGGATCCTTCGGTTTGCACTTTCCCAGCACTGGAATTACAAAAGTATGCTGCAGTGCTTGGCCTTTTATGTAACTGTGGGGATTTGAACTCAGACCCTTAGGCTTGTGTATATCCACTGAACCATCTCCCTAGCCCTGTACTCTTTTTTCATGTTTGTCTAGTTTTCTTATCAAGATGACTGCTCATCATTATAAAGCTAATTTAGGTAATGGAGCTAGGATTCATCCAGGTAGCCTGGCTATACCAAGTCCAGGTTTTAAGTTGGCAGTTTTAAAAGTACGGTGCGTGAGACCCTATGAAGGTCAGTATCTATCACCTGAAGATCAGCATCAACAAGTTATCTGCCCTAAAACAAACAACCTGTCAATGATCCTTAACAGTGCAAAAGTGGCGGTGTATTAAACATCCAAAGCCTTTCAATGAGCCAAACAGGTGGTGGAATAAACCATACTAGCAGACATCATCAAACTACACCCAGAGCAAAAAGTAATTTATTTATTAAATTTTGCCTAGGCACTCATATCTTATTTTCTTTGAGATTGAGTTTTCTGAGGCCACAGGCATGTGTCACTACATCAATTTAATATTTTGTGTGATCAACTGAGGGGGTCACCTATGAAGCATTTCTACATTCTGGAGAAATATAAAAGGAAAAAATCGTTGTGCAACTATTTCAATTGTGACGTGACTGAATTATCCTTTCAATGAATAATTTTATTTGAAAGAATGACTGATGAACTGGTTATTCAGATATGATAATATGGCAAACATATTCTTAAAAATAAAATAAATGCACCTGCTACACCAAAACAACCAAACAAAAGTAGTCTCTGCCAAGGACAACATTCATGCGTTCAGACAGAAAAAGGCTTAACAAATCTTTAATATTTTGAGTATTTTAGTAAAATTATTGGTGCTATTAATAAAATATGATTAAATGATACTGAACCAATCTTTAAAGAGGTCTGTAAATCAGTGAATCAAGTACCCAATGTACGACAGTACAAAACCATTCATGAACAAACGATCCATTCAAACTGAAAGACAGGCCAACAGAAGACAAAGAGGTTTTTATATGATACCAGGTATTAGCTGCAACCATCCCTGAAGAAACTTTGGGATAATATTAAAGAACACCACCTTTTATCATCTAGAAAGGTTTAAGACATTCTTTTCTCAACTACAAGAGCCCAGATTTTCTTTACAGACCTGTATTATGTTAAATCCTCAGCCAATTATGAGAATCTTGCTTTATTAAGCCTCTTATTACTAAAAAAAAAAGTGTACGAAGGAGTAGATACAATTTTCCATTAGAACATTTTAAATGAATTAGTATTAAATTTTCTCCTCAGTTTTACTTGTCATATGAAAAATAGCACGAAACATAATATTCATTAGAAAAGCTTTGCATGGTACTCATTAGTTTGAGAAAGCATAAGATTCTGGACCTAACACTGAGAATCCACTGCTGCAGAATGCACATTTCTCAACACAGGACACAGCACTTCAAGAGGGCCGACACGGATTCTTTTGGGAAAAGAGGAACAAAGCTGACTTACTCTTTGTGTACAAAGAGTACAAAGACACACAGCATTATCTCTGGATGTAAAATTTTATCAGTGGAGACTACATGGGACACCTAACAAGGCTCTGAGGATAGGTAACAGAGTAAAGACAACTTAGAAACAAACAGGTTCAAAATGTTACTATGCCATATTTCTAAGCAACAGGTTAAAAGAAGATAAAATGAAAGGCGCTTCCCCCACAATAGATAAGCATTTCAGTGTGACTGAAAAAAATCACAAAAACCTCAAAGAGAGGGGGATGTACTTCTACGAACACTCAGGTAAACAGACACAGACAAAAGCATGACCATCAAGCTTTCCTACCACAACATTTAACTTCAAGACAAATGTTAAAATTCTATACCATCTAATTCTAACTATTTCCTATGCCAAACTACCCTGCACAACAGCAAACTGACAATAATTTTTCAGAATTCAAAAGATACAAGGTATTACACAGGTATATAAAAACCTTCCATCTTATTTATTCATTTTCAAAACATTGAAAAAGTAACTTTTGTAAAGATTCAAAATTATCAAAAAAAAAAGTCACAAACGGTAACAGTTTATTTGAAGGCAATGGCGCAGCAAGAGTACCATGGGAAAACCAGTCTGCCCCCACACCACACTGTGCTTTTTCTGGTAGGTGAACTTGCAAGGCATCAATCTAGCACTGAAACAAGCAGAGAGCAAAACAGGTAAGGGAAAAGAAGAGGGCAGATGGATTCTTCATGCTGCACTGTGGGACTCCACAGCTGCGAACCCAGGAGGTGAAAATGCCAGGCTAAGTTCAAGCACTGGCTAGCACAGTATAGTAATAAAACAGCTCATGAAATTGTTGAAGCAGTTCTTCAGAGTCAAACACAGCCTATCACTCCTGCTCTCTAATGCTTTAGTCATTCGGAATTTACTGTGGGACTATTGTTTTATCCTTATGCCGTTTATCTCTAAACAACTCTCCAAGACAGTGCTATGAGACCCCCAGTTTAAAAATGAGGAAAATAATACTCAAAAAACTCAGTAACTGGTCCAAAGTCACACATCTGGTAAACAGACAGATCAGTCTTTTTATGTAAAAAAAAGAATGGCAATCTGTAGTATCTAAAGATAAATCTAATTTTGAAATATTCATGAATTTTTATTATTTGCATTTAAAGACTAGCTTAAATTTACGCAATTGTTCAGGCTTAAGATAATATGCAATTTTAACTAGCTGTAAACAACTGTACTCAAAAAGTTAAATTTTTCCTTTATGTATTTTCCCTAACAAAGTCCTTATCTATATAAAAATTCAAAATTACATCATCTGAGAATGCCAAAAAATTCATTACTATTAAAATGCCTACAAAAATCAGCAATGAATGAAGACAAAGATGTAATTATAAGGACATGCCTTTATTTCATGTCTTATAATCAAATCACCAACCAATTCTAGTGATTTCATCTGGGAATCTCTCGTGTTACTTTACTTTCCATCTGAATGGTGATTCTCTTCCCTTCACACTGGAGAGCAAGGGTGGGGGTGTTTCTAGGCGTCTCATGGGCTCAATAGCGGCACTATTTTTAATATTTCCGTTTTACTACCCTGCTTTCAGTCCATTGACTTTAGTGTTCTTTGAACACTTAGTCTGAGTTACTATATAGTAACTATCCTTGAAGAATACTCAATCAAGCATTCATGTTCTACATAATGTACCTAGCTCAGCCTACTTTCCACGCAAAGTATACCATGTCAAATGAGAACAGCCTTGGAGTCAGTCAGCAACAATGCAGTTCCCAACTTTGCCATTTTCGTGTTTAGAAGAGCCTGAACAAGTCAGTAATCTACCCTAGTGTTGATGCTCTAGGATACACACATTACCTATGCAAGAGATTAAATCATGCACATAGTGCCCACCACACAGCTAAAGCTCCATCTTCTCCAACTCTACCTACCAGCCCCTTGCTTTATGCAGAATGCTCACTGAGAGCTCTTGCTGCTCCTTCCCTGTAGATGCTGTCTGCTATGCCCCAACAGTCCTATCTATTTCAGTCAAGTCAGTCTTTCTTGAATTCCTCAGAAAGCTGCATATGGCACACTTTACGATGCTTCAATCTTACCATAGGGCAATCTAATAACTCACTTTCCATCTAGACGAAGAGTCTTCAAATCCCTTTTATGCCCACATGAACCCTACATAGTATTTGCTACCCACATCTATTATTGTTGAAAGTAATATGGAAATGTGATTTAGAACAGAGCAGTTAAAAGATGCATGCACCTACCCCATTGTTTTCCTGCCTTGATCTAAAGGAAACTAGATAGAAAATTTACAGAGTCACTCAGAGAGCTGTAAAATACCAACTTAATCTTATTCAGCCATGTTTGGTTGGCCAGCACATATTAAAATTACCAAAAGTTGTTAGTCTTCAAAACTTGGGGAATGTTACATAGAAGTTTCAGACTTCCAAGAAAAATAGGAAGCCCTCATACAAAGTGAGCTCATGTTCTCAACACTGAAGCTCAGCTAGGCAGGCCTGAATAGAATGCAGTCTGTGCCTGCCCACTTGGTCCATCAGTCTTCTTGTTATTTTTCAGATTTAAAATACAGTTTTTATTAGTTCTTTGAGAATTTTGCACAGAGTGTTTTGATTATGTTCACCCTGCTTCCCCCAACTCTTCTGAAGTCCACCCCACTCAACTTTGTGTCACTCCCTCAACCCTATCAAGGCCAATATTCTTGGATGTGTGGCCATCCACTGAAGCATGGTCAACTTCTCAGAGGCTATATACTCTTTGGGCCCTTCATCTGCTAGCAGTAGTAACACACACACACACACACACACACACACACACAAAACACACGCCTAAATATATGTATGTGTACTATATGTATGCCTGGGGCTTGCAAAGGCCAAAATAAGGCACTGGATCCCCCGGAACTGGGATTACAGATGACTATGGGTGCTAGGAACCAAATCCAAGGTTTTGGAACCACTGAGTCATCTCACCAGCCCCTGACCAGAGTTTGGGATCTTTACTAGTAATTTCTAAAGGAGTTGAGTAGTGTGCACACACATAATGTAGCAAGCAATTAAACTGTGAATCATTGCTATAGTATAAACTCCTAATGTCCCTCCACTCCTTTTCTGATTTTTTTTTTTNTTTTGAGAGAGAGCTCTGGCTGGCCTGGAACCCTCACTACATAGACAAGGCTGGCTTCAAGTTCAGAGAGATCATTTCCTTTTGCCTCCTGAGTCCTGGGACTGCCCAGCTGCCTTTCATTAGTCACGAGAAAGCTTAGCACCCAGACATGGCTAGTTCTCTATTACTGTATAAAAGGAAATGGAATCTCAGAAGACAGCAAAGAATCAAGGTGCCCCCCCCACTATAATTTTTAATAAACGAACCAAAGATCAATTAATGGCCAGTCTGACACAAAGTAAATTCTCAGAGTTCTGAATATCAGGATCTTTTTTTAAACAGATTTATTTATTTATTTGTTTATTTATTGTGTATACAACATTCTGCCTCCATGTATGCCCACACACTAGAAGAGGGCACCAGATCTCATTACAGTTAGTTGTGAGCCACCATGTGTTTGCTGGAAAATGAACTCACCACCTCTGGAAGAGCAGTCAGTGCTCTTAACCACTGAGCCATCTCTCCAGCCCGA
>LOEQ01002056.1:98530-112843 GCA_001685075.1 Bramus lutescens | reverse complement strand
AGTGTTTTTTAAACATAAAGCAAAGAAAACCAACCCACAAATCACAATCCCAGATAACCTAGACAACAATGAGGACCCTAAGAGACCCATACATGGATCTAATTTACATGGGAAATAGAAAAAGAGAATATCTCCTCAGTAAATTAGGAGCATGGGGATCTTGGGAGAGGGTTGAAGGAGAGGGGAGAGGCAGGGAGGGGTGCAGAGAAAAATGTAGAGCTCAATAAAATCAATTTTTAAAAAAGTGCCCTTGGATGTCACGGTCTGTACTATCACCAGAGGCCATGTCGATGTCTGTGACCCACGCTACCACCAGTAGCCAGGAGGACATCTGTGATCCATGCTACCGCTGGGGGCCATGTTGATGTGTTCACCCTGTGCTGCCTGCCACCTGAGGTGCAGTGTTGATGCCCATGGCCTGTACTGTTGCCAGAGACTATGCTGAGGACCTGAGGTTTGTGGTTCATGTGGATGTCGGTGGTCCCCGTTGTCACCGGAAATCATATGGAAGTCCATGATCTTTGCTACCCTCTGACTGTATAAAGTGCAAAGAAGCTTCTTTTGCAGCGTTACTGGTTACTGCAGTATCACTGTTGAGAGTAAGACATAGAAGGCTCCTGTGACAACTCCCCCATAATCCCCCACCACCCAAAACCAGTCTAGATAGGAAGTCACTGAAGAGAACTCTTAAAAGTTGTCATAGGGATCCTGAAGAGTAGCTCTTCACAGTTGATAGCTTCTGGTGTGGGTGGGAGTGGGGAAGGACTCAGTTTTCTTTAAGGGGCTGGTCTCTGGGAACTTAACCATCCAGTGAGTATACAATAACAAAGTTGATTTGGTATTTTTTTCCCTTTTCTTTGGGGAAGTCATGGGGAATTGGACCCACGAAGACCAAGAGGTGAATGTGATTGAGGTATACTGTATAAAAGTCCCAAGTAATCAAGAAAAAAATATTATGTTGGGAAAAAAAAACTGAAACTACTTCTCAGTAATAGGTTTTCTGTCCCCCAATAAAGGATTAATGTTACATTTTGTATTAAGCTATTCCATCTTGTACATTTCTTCTGGATCATTACATAACCAGCAGAAAGTTAAATTTTAAACTATGACAGCCTAAATGTAGTACAGTAGATGAAAGTCCTGGGTTGGCAAGATTTTTGGATCTATGCTATATTCTCTCTTCAAAAATCGAATAGTATCCAAAAGCCACTTAAGGAAAAAAAATCAACAAAATTACAAGGGTGGACAAGTAGTCTCCTTCCCACCCATTACAACTCACTGTGTGCATTTTCACTATTTCTTATCACACCACCTTTACAAACTTCAAAGTTTTCTTTAATCAGAAAAAAAGTAGAACCATGTTATCTCTCAAACTACTTAACAGTCCATTAGACTAATCTGCCCTGACCTGGTCTCAACACTGTGTGGCCATAACCTTGACAACTCAAGTTCCTGGCCTAGGAAGACCTGATAGGTCAAACTCTGTCACTCAGATGATCAGCCTTTTCTCTTCTCATGTTTGTGGTTAGAAAAGCCACAAAATGAACCATTAGGTACTAGGCTTCCTGAAGTCAGCTAGCACCCAATTTCCACTTACTAGCACGGGGCTCAATAGCAGTTCTTTACTGGATTTTAACTAAAAATTCACTAGACTCAAACATTGGCCTCAATACAAGGAAGTCAAAATATCTAAGGCCTACCTTTAAATTGGCTAGAACCAAAGACTAAAGAGATAGATGACTTAGTAGGTTTGGTGGGTTTGGTGTGCAAGACCTGAGTTCAATCCCTGAAACCCATGTTTAAAAAGCTAGATGTGATAGTTTATGCCTGTAATCTCAGCATTCTTATGGAAGTTCATGGGCCAGCTAAAGTGGAGCCCAGAGTGAGATAAACAAGACAGACTGCTTCAAGAAGGTAGACAAGAACCAACTCCCAAAAAGTATACTGACCTCTACCCAAAACCAATAAATAAATTAATAATGAAAGTCACAAAGTTATCCTACTATTATTATTTAAAATAAAGGAGAATGGGAGTCAAAAGTTCAAAGGGATAAAATTTAAAACATTAGGAATTTTCTGAAATAGTAAGTGAATGTCTTCTGCTATGTGACCTTGAGTTAGGTGTCTCAAAGCCAGAATCAAAAGTCTCAGAGAAGCAAACCATGTGACTTCCCATTCAAAGCCAGCACTTCCCAGCTAGTTCTCAGGAATTCTTAAGATTCATAAATCATAAAGGGAAAGATAATGTTTAGCCCAGAACACAAGTCTGTATTTATAGTAGAAATAAAAATGGTTTTAAATGACTGTAATAGTGATAACCTCAAATTCTTTCAGTCTACTAACAGCTCAAAGTACACATCTCCACAAGATATCCTTCAGGCTTGTTAACCCTTAATTTCAGAAACTTTCATATAGAACCAGAGAGATGGTGCACTGAGTAAAAACTCACGAGAGCCCATCCTTGCTGCAATCACAAGTTGTCACAAGGGGGCAACTCCCTGTTTCTCAAGATTATTCTCAAGATTACAATCTAACTTTATCTTCAGCTAGTTCCTGAAACAGAGTCACTGAACCTGCTAATCCTAGATTTCTGATTCTTCTCTCCCTGCTTAGATTTTTGGCTCTATTTTTTCCTGATTGGGGAGGGGGTCTGGATTTACCCAGGTCTTTCAGTGCAGATGTTATATTCAAAAACAGGTGTTTACTGAATGTTGGCTCACACTATCAGGGAGGCTGGGCTGAGGCAGGAAGATTGCGAAAAGTTTATGATCAACTTTGCTGCATAATGAAATTCTGTCTTAAAGCAACACAAGAAAGAATAAATAGTGGAAGGGAAGAATCCACATTTGATGATTCAGGAAAGCTCCAAATTTTCACTGTCATTATTTGTTTGTAATATGTCTCACTAAGTAGCATAGGGTGGCCTTGAACTACTAAGCCATCTGCCTAAGCCTTTGGAATGCTGAGACAGGCATGCAATCACTATGCCTAGCTAATGCCAGCTCTTAAAACTTTATCTTCTGTTGAGTTACTGCATTCCCAAAAGAATTCTCTTAAGGGTGAACAAACAAGACAAAACCTCCATTGTAAAGTTTAAGAAAGAGGACTTGTGATTTTAGTATTAATAAATGCTTTTGGTTAGCTAGGATAAGAATGTGCTGGGGCTGGGATGTAGCTAAATAGGTAAAGTGTTCTACCAGCACAGATGAAACCCTGAGCTCAACCCCAAGCACAACATAAACTGGGCACAGTGGCACAAACTTGAAATCACAGTATTTAGGAGGGAGGGTCAGAAGCTCAAGGTCATTCTGGACAGCAAGTTTGAGGGCATCCACCTAAGACATCATCTTTAAAAAATGTGATTTTTACTAACCATAAGTAGCCCAGGGGCCAAATTGTATTTATCGCCATCTTAGTATTTAGAAGGATACCCAAATCTTTATGTGAATGCTCAAATTAACAATACTCCAATTTTATGGTAAATTAGGTAAAAAATTACAGAGGTGGCAATTAAAGCATATATGGGGAAGTTATCTAGATGGTCTGTCTTAAACTAATGCATAAGTACTCTCTTGCTACGGTGACAACAGTCCACTTCATATGCTGTTCTGAACTACTAGACAGACATTGTGATATTAAAAGAGGCACAAGTACTTCCAAATTCAACACTGCAGAGAAAAATGCTGCTCTCAAAACTGTCAGAACCAAGATGAGAAAAAGTAAAAGGGAGAAATGGTCTCCTGCACCACTGTGAAATCAGCTGCCCAGTAGTAGGTAGGTGGTGTTTTGGATGGGAATATACAAGAGCCCCTCTCTGAGAGCTTCCTCTGAAAAGTCAGCATTGACTAGACAGCTGACAGAATTCTCAAAATCACCTTAAGTTTGAGGAATCACAATTTTCATCAAGTCACATATGGCTTGTATTTAGTCCATTAGACTTATGAAAAATGTCTAATTTGTAAACTAACCAGCAAAGCCAATGCTCTCTGGTTTGGGTACCACAGCTGAGGTTAAGCTGGAAAAGCTGTGGTACACAGGAAAACTCTCTTGGGGAGAAAAAACTCCTAGCTTCATTTACTCTCTCTACCCCAACTATTTCCAGAGAGTGATAGCCTGCTCCACACGAGAATGCTTCTCTCCTATGAGACAGAAAGGTCTGCTACATCAAGAGGGCAGCCAGAGGCCTGGGTGCTCCGATCTCCCAGCTCTTCCTTTCTTTGGCTGGCATAATGCATCAGAATTTCACAGAACACAGTTACAAAAGACCCATGTTTGGATTATTTCAAGACATTCACATTTTGCAGGAATGAGAACGTCTATCTTTAAGTCAGTTCTTTTCCTGCCTTTCTCTCTCGAAACTAACTATAAAACCAAATTCTATGAAGTCCATCAGAAGGGTGGATTGCCCAGTCAGAAAACGATATAGCTCAAGTAAATGACGTCTCGGTTAGGCTTTCTATTGCTATAACACCATGGCCAATGGCAAGTTGAAGGGTGTTTATTTGGCTTATGAATCCACATCACACTATTCATCACTGAAGAAAGTCAGGTCAGGAACTCAAACAGGACAGGAACCTGGAGACAGGAGCTGATTCAGAGGCCACAGAGGGGTACTGCTCCTCACGGCTTGTTCAACCTGCCTTCTTATAGCACCCAGCCAGGGGTGGCATCACCCACAAAGGGTGCAATGCTATGGGACAATGTAAAGATTTGTCACTTATTTTAATAAAATGCTGACTGGCCCATAGCCAGGCAGGAAGAGGAGGCAGGGCAGTAAGAATTGGAGAATTCTGGGAAGAGGAAAGATTCAGTCTGCAGTCAACACCCAGAAGTAGAGGAAGCGAGAATGCCTCGCTAATAAAGGTACCGAGCCACATGGCTAAAACAGACAAATATTACAGGTTAAAATGTAGAAATTAGTTAATAAGAAGCCTGAGCTAATAGGCCAACCAGTTTATAATTATTAATGTAGGCCTCTGTGTGTTTCTTTGGGACGAAACAACTGCGGGATCGGATGGGACAGAAACCACTGTCAACAGTGAGGTGCTCCCACATCAATCACTAATTAAGAAAATGTCCTACAGGCTTTCCTACAGAATGAATTTATGGGAAGCCTGTTCTCAGCTGAAGCTCCCTCCTCTCAGATGACTCTGGATGTGTCGAACCAACATAAAAACTATCTAGCACATGATGAAATGATTAGATTTCTTGAGATCATAATTTTAGAAAAATTCTAAGCTCTGCTGGAGAAGTGAATTGGTAGCACAGAATTTCCTCAGCATGCACATGTCCCTGGGTTCCATCCACAAATATCAAAAAAAAAAAAGTGGAATAAAAATGCTGCACTGTGTGTAACACCTTACCCATGGGTAATTACCTACTTTCTGTTTACCTAGAACATTATTTATTAATCGTTCATCTCTTTTACTCTGTTTAAGGTCCTAACAAACAAAGTACTTACTTAAAATATAAGATCTTCCTTCCTCTTCTATCAATCAATATTACCCTTTCTCATGACATTAACATGCAAAGTTCTAGTCAGAATGAAATATTCTTCCTACGGTTACTCATTATTTTAAGACATGATAAGCCTAGATCAAATGACCACGTAATAGTGAACTGGATTATCATTCTTTCTGTACTGACAAACACTCAAGTTTTTCAGTGCTCTCTTGCTCTAAAAAAAGGTACTGAAAATGCAAAACAGCTCTTAATCTGTCAACTAAATAGTCATTGTAAATGATTTGCTTGTAGTCTGAGATGTAAGATTTCTGCATTATCAGGAACAAACATTCAAACTCAGGAACATAACCAGTTACTAATATACAAATGGTTATACCAAGGATGAAATAAATATCTATTAAAATTAGAATGTTTATTAAAAAGAATGAATCAAGAACATTTGATCAAGGAATATTGAGGACAAATCAGCAACCTTAAGTGATTTTTTAAATCTTTTTATCTAAGATATTTCACTTGATTTTCACTGTTAACACTGTTATTAAAATATTGTTTTATCTCAATGGAACTCTCTATAAAAATGAACAAAAAGGTCCTGGTAACCCATTCCTTTTAAGGGACATTTCATTGCTCTAAGAAAACCATTCAAATTGTTAGAATACGATGTGGCTTGGAGTTTATCACATGGACGGCCAGTCATTCGGCATCCTAAAGGGCCTTCGCTCCCTAGTTCCCATGTGGTGCCTTTCTTCGCCCTTCTCTGACATAAAAATCACCTAACACTTAGGACAGACTAAGATGACAACAGAACATTAATGAAAATCTTCCTGAACCCATTCCCAACCCCTGAAACAGTGTCTTCTACACTGCCCAGCTCAGTCCTGAACTCATGGGCTCAAGTAAATTTCCCCACTTCACTTCCCCAATCACTGGGTCTAAAGAACCACCCTGACTCACTGATTAAATTCGTTTTTGGCAGTACTTCCTTTGGTGACTTCTGTTTGCTGAATGGGGTCAGAGATACGATAAGAAAACCTTCTAAATCAAAACCTACTGAAGTGTGACCCAACATTAAGGAATATTTTAGTGGAAACCCCAAAACTTTTGGTGACAGGTTTAAGATGGGGCAGGTGAGGGGAAGTTATGAGAATATGCAAAAGAAGGAGTCTCTCACACAAGAGACTATGAGAAGCTAGCTGAGAATCAAGAATTCCAACACAAAAAAATATCAAAATTTGCTGTGAAGACAACATTCGTTTACTATCGTTTTAGAAAGAAGTATGTCCCCATAATGTTAAAACAGTAATCAACAAAGCTGGGCTTTGGGTTACAGGTGTGGTCTTATTCCATTCTTGGATTATGTCTGGGACTCACACAAAAGACTATTAACTTTTGTTTACAGTGAAGATACCTGAACTTTTAGCATCCCTGTGATCTAGAGTTTGACCTTATCCACTGTAATCCTGTCATTTCCCTCAGGAATTCTCCGGTATCTTATTCACGTTTTTAAAAAAGTATTACATTTATTTGGTATGTGGACACACACAACACTCTCAGGGACGTCAGAGGGAGTCAGTTCACTCTCTACCATGTGAGTCCTGGGAAACAAACCCAGATCATCAGCCTTGGCAGGAAGCACCATCACCATCTAGCCCCTCATTTACATTTCTCAGCAACCCTTTGAAGTTCATAGCTCTGAAACCCACAAAGTCACATATATGACTACTGTGAACACAATAAAGCACAGCTCTACCTCGAGAAGCTCATACATGCACTTGGGTGTGCCTTGTACGTTCCCTGAATGTCTCTCTTTCTAACCCCTGCACTTAAAACCACATTTATGAAACATCCTTTTAATAAGCTCCATGTTGGTTTCGTATTTGTCCACTCTGATATTTCCTACTGTAGTCAAGGATTCAGTTTATCTGAATGGAGGTGTACGAAAAGAATTCAGACTGCTATAGGCAGGAGCATATAACTGTGTCTACCTCTGCCACCACTGGCAGGTCTAGTAAAGCAGCATTTAAATTTTCAGTGCTGCTGAAAGTACATGGTCTTATATTTTATGAATGCCAAAAAAGTATTTCTAAATGTTCTTAAAAATGAAAAAGTAAAAAGAAAATTAAGACTCTACTTCCTGGGATTGGAGATAGGGCTCAGAGGTTAAGAGCACATGAGGGACCAAGCTCAATTCTCAGCACTCACATGGCAGATACAGGAGAAATGATGGCCTCTTCTGACCTCAAAGCCAGGTTTGCAGTTGCTGCACAGACATATATTTGAGCAAAACACTCACATGCATAAACACACAATAAGACTCTGCTGCCCAAAGAGATATAATTCCTAGTATTAAAAATCACAATACCTACCCACCACCTGCTACTTGTCACTTTTTGTTCCCATGCTCCAGTTTCAGAGTTCTAGCTAGTAGCAGGGAACAAATCTCTCTCCAATACAACTCTATTAAGACCTTTCTCCCGGTTCTTTTCTGCGGTGGGGGGAGGGGAGTTGAGGGAGGTGTTAAGTTGGGGGCGTTGCCCCAGCCCCTGGCCTAAGCAAACCAAATCAAAATGCCCGTTTTATTAGTAAGATGCTCTCAGGTGGCCAAGCACACAGCGGGGAGACAGGGCAGCAAGGAGCCCATGCAGACCAGAAAACCATGTGTTTCTCCTCTAGGAGGCCCCTTAAATACCCTGTGGGACTGGTCCTGACACACACACACCCACCCCAGGGAAGGGTCAGGACCTTGCATGTTGGGATTTGGAGTCCAGAGCAAAGCAGCTCCCAGGCCAGGGGCTGGGGCTATGCCCCCAACTTAACAGGAGGGTGTCTCACTACATAACATCAATACCAGAATTACAGGTGTGTCTCCACGCCTGGCTATCTGGGTTCTCTTTGCTAAACTGTCTACTGGAAATTCACTTAGGTAACTTCCTGCCTCTGCCAGTAAAAAGACAATGGGGTAGTACAGACTACATAAAGCTGCCAGTGAGCTCACAGCAGGACAAGATAAGAACAGAAGAGGACTTCCAGTGCTTTGTCAGCACTGTCCCCTCCAATCTTCCCAATGTCCTTTGGAGGTAGAAACAGATGAGGAAATTAGAGGAATCATGGAACTGGCTCAAGTCACACTGCTGGCAAGTATTAGTCTGTTTTCTGTCCCTGTAATAAAATACATGAACATTTATAAAGAGTACTTAGCTTCTTGTTTTGAGTCTGACAGTCCAAGACTGGGTAGCCCCAGAGGTTTGACCTCTAGTGAGGGCCTCATGGCACAGGACACATCACTGGGCAGGAGCCATGCAGAAGAACACATGATGAGACAGGAAGCCAGATTATGAAGCCATGCTGCTCTTTTATACATATCATTCTCAGAGGAATTCACACCCGTGGACCAATTTATTCTCTTCTGACCCAATTACTTTGTACAAACCCTTTACTACTAAAAGAATCTAACACTTCTCAGTATTGGTACACTTCAGCTTCTCACCTCTGTAGGACTCAAGCAATAGCCAAACCATTGTAAGGGTAAAGCAATGATCTGAACCCAGAAATTCCATCTAAAAGGCCAAGCAACTGCAGAATGAGACATGGATTCTGATACGTGAGTCAAGGTCACTAATCAATTTCCATGAAGATCAAGTATTAAGTATATCTGGGTTGAGAGTACAAAACATAGGTGTGCCCCCACACACACTTCAAAGAATGTGTATACACAGAAGTACCTGGTTCTAATTCTTGTTCTAAGAGTAATGGATATGCAGCCTGGAAAAGTTCCAGAGCTACATAATTTGAATAAGGAAGGGCCACTAGTATCAGAAAGATGCTAGCAAATCACAAAACCATATGAAAAACAAAATCAGACCAAACAAACACACGTAAACCTAACCAAGGAAGGGAAGCTACAGAACAGTGACTTGCTATGTCACAAGAGGGGATTGCTTTGTTTATGATGTTGCCTGGTTAGTATTTTAAACTAGGACGGATATTCTAGGTTAAAGAAAACAGATTCAACTTAGTGTGAGCAAAGCCACAGTGGCCTACTATCCCTGATGTATATAATACCTACAGGCTGGATTCGAGATGGACAGTAGAATAATGAAACAGTTCCAGCATTTACACAGATGTCAAGGTCTAGAGCCCAAACTAGTCTAAAGGAGACTAGGGAGAAAAAGCTCAGGCAGCTACAGGGAAGGCTACTCACTTTTACAGACACAAATAGTATATTAACCGATAGGGAACATCTAGAGATAGAGGCAAAATTTCACCTCAACATTTATTTGAATATGAGCTCTGAGGAGACAAAGTAAGCACTGCAAGGTCCCTACTGTGCTGTGCTTTAACATAAAGGCAGATGTATTGAATTACAGCCGTCTTGTACGATGTGTGAAAAAGAAGTTGTAAACTGGAGTATCCAATCAGGAATATGTGAAGGTTTATACACACCAAGCAACTATGTAAGGGTGATTAAGGCAAGACATATGGTATCTGTAAAGAATGTATTTAATTCCTTGACCAAAACATAATATACACACAACTGTTTGACACATGAAGACAAATAGATGAAAAAGCCAAAGACCAGGGTGGGCCTCTAAGAAAATCCTTCAAATGTTAGGATATAAAGGAATTCTAAACGTGCTGTTCAATGAGTATCAATGAGCCACATGGAGTTTTCCAGCCTTTTAATTTCACTTAATTTAAATTTAAAAATCTACCATTACCTACCATGTTAAACAGAACTGGCCTGCCTACTGTACATGTCAAGAGAATTTCATTACCCAGGAGGAATGTGTATTTCCCATCATGAAAGGGATGAAGATGAAGGTATAGGTATTTGTGAATTAGGAGGCTAAGAAAATCTCATGACAATCTGGATGGTAACTATGAGAAGAAATGCTATGGAAGTCTAAGTCCTGTAAAGCAACAACAGTTTAAACCAACCACACAATTAGATGGGAAATGGCTATTACCTAAAAGGACAGCCAAGACCAAGAAGGAGTTGTAAACTAGAAATTTCATACTGAAACTTCTATTTATTCTTTGGCCATCTCATACATGTATACCTTTTGGTTAGATGGTCCCCACTTCTCTCTCTGGTCCCTGTTTTATTCCCCTATTTACATCCTCATTCCCAATACATCTCTCTATTACTTTCAGATCAGTGGTTAAAAAATAAATTATGATAAAAGATATTGTTGGGGTCTTTGACAAAGCTGAATACAGACACAAGATTATGTCATACTATCCCCAAACATCAACTCATGGAATCTGATAGTTTAATCTCACTAAGAGAACATTCTGTTAAAGAAGTACAAAGTACTTGGGGTACATGTCTCCAGCTTGCTGAGACACAATTCTCATGTACACACACACTGAGTATAACACAGCAAGTCAAAATGGAATGGAGGACAGAATGTAAGGGCAGAGTAAGGTCAGCAGAGATCGTTTCACACAACTTCTGCAGAAAAGCCTGAAATAAAGCCAGGAGGCAGAGGCAGACAGACCTATGTGAGTTTGAGGCCAGTCTAGAGAGCCAGTTCCAGGACAGCCAGGGCTGTTAGAAAAACCCTGTCTCAAAAAAACAAAACCAAAAAAGTTTAAAATAAAATAAAAAAGTTTTACCTTGAATAAAATATTTTAAAATTACAGAAAAATGGTAGCTGTGTCAAAACCCACAAATATATGTGCATTTCTTCTGGTAGCTGAGGTTTAGAAGCAGAGCAGATGGAAGAACTGATCACCAGCCTTATAAGCCTTGAGTATTGGGAAGGAAGAAATGTGATTCAAGAGAGAATCAGAGGCTAAAGGAAAAGATGAGACAAAAAATTGAGTCTTAGTAGAATGAGAACTGGAAAGACAGAAAGACTATATCCAGACAGAGGCAGGGTATTAGCATTAACTATGAACAACTATAAACATTATTAATAGAAAATGAGAATTAGCATCTGCTCTATATCCACCAGGATGATTAGAAGTTTCAATCTGATCATACAAAGTACTATGAGAGGAAACAATTTTAAAGCATTACTAATACAAGTGAAAGACAAACTGTTTAATAGTTTCTTACTGAGTTATTATACACATGACCAAGCATTTCCACTTATATAAAAAAAAAACAAAGAACAAGCCATACACATTAAGATTTAATACAAGTAGCTAAAGAGAAGGCTTCCCACACTGCAGCTCACAACCATGTACAACTCCAGTATCAGGGAATGTGATGCTATTTTCTTCTGACCTCCTCATCCATGTGGGTGCACATACATGCAAGGAAAACACTCACGCATCAACTTAAAGAGAATTTAAAGGACAGGTTCAGGGGCAGGCTAGTCACATAACTAGTGGTAGGGAACTTCCCTAGAAGGTTCAAAGCCCCCTGGTTTTGTGACTGGGGGTTCAATAGGAGTTGCTATCATGGAACCAATCCTCCTAAGCAGTTCTCACTACTCTGTATAGAAAGAAGTTTTCAAAGCTCAGTGTGGCCCATACTCACACCATTCTGTCACCTAGTTCTCCAGGAGCCTCTTCCCAAGCCAAGAACTGCTTGAGTGAGGCCAAGCTACTGGACAAGTATAATATAGGTAGCATTTGCTAACCAGCAAGACTTTGGTTGCAAAAACCTAAAAATTCCTAACACAATCTATTTTCGTCTCCATTTAACTACTTTTTGGTCACATCTTTACAGGTGAATTATGCTTTTTGTAAAAAGGAGGAGGCTCTCTGCTACTAGGCAGTAACAGATATATACATAACAAATTATCAAGGTGTGTAGGTTCCCCCTTTCTAGTTTCCAGGTCACCTTGGCTTAAAAATCATTAGTCTTCTCTGCTGAGATGCTACAGCAGTAACTTAAAACCACACTTTGGCAAATTTAATTTTCTTAATAAAATATTTAAGTCAGGAAGTGGTGGCACATGCGCTCCCAAGTAGACACTTCACACACCTGGATGCAGGATAGACGTTTACACAGGGCCCAGTCTATCAGCTACAGAAGCAGTCATTAGCATTTCCACAGCTCAGATAAAGCGCTTTCACACTCTGCCTAATCTTCCACTAACACAGCCTGGTCTCAAGCTTTTATTAAATGTGAGGAATTCAACAGTTTAGAAATTCAAAACAGGCCACATATGGAAAACTACCTTTACATTTTCCTACATCTCATTCTTTTTTCATCTTATATCATGAAGATGCATGCTAAAGTGTCATGTCTTTTTTTTGTAAAGTTCCTCCAAAAAATGTCAGAAAATTGAGCATGTCCTGAAGAGAACTGTAAATAGCTGGTTAAAGAATAAAGTATAGTGTGAGGAAAAAAAGCAGTAAAAATCTAGACAAGTACTCTAACACTCAAGTCTAGAAAGACATACTCAGCAAGGCATGGCTGTCACATATGTAACCACTGCTCCAAGTTCAAAGACACCCGGGCTACAATGAGACCCTATCTCAAAATGGAACATAGCTTAGCAGTGGGAAAGGATTTTGGTTTCAATCTCATTGTGTTAGCTACACACGAAGGCAATTTTGGACAAATTAGCTAGCCTTTCTAAATGTCCCATGACTTTTAAAGTTGTTTAGAGACTACCAGAGAGAATGTTTAGTCCAGAATTAGCTGGCATTATTACTACCCCTAGGTAGTTACAGCTCCAAAGGCAGGAGTCCCCAGCTAGACAAGATTGTACAGTCAACAGTACATTCTATCTGCAAAGAATGGTGCAGAGGTCAGCGAGGCGGCTGTTCTAATAATTTCAAGCAAAAATCAGTGTGGCTCATTCTAAGGAGGAGAGGAAAAGAAGTGGACAGATCCTAGATATAACTACCGATTTACAGTTAAAACTTTGTGGTTACCTGGGGAATGGAAATCATCTGAATGACACCCAAGTCCAAACCCCCTGGTCCCATCCCCCACCCACAGCTTGGTAAGCAGGATGACTACAGGTCTCAAGTACCACACCCACACGCACTCACATGCATGTGTCCGTGTCCCCCCCTCCTCTCTCCTCTCCTCTCTCTCTCTCTCTCTCTCTCTCACACACACACACACACACACACATACAGGTTAATGAATCCAGTCCTGGAACCAATAACAGTAAGGACACGTGGATGGAATGAGGAAAGGGTTAAGAATCCTAGAGTTCTATTACATGCTGGATGGTTACAAGGAGACACATTTACAAAGGACATAGAGGTTCACATATAGGAGCAGATAGTGTCACTGAACTCATGAGAAGATTTTCAAAGCTGCCAAGAATACTAAATGTTACTGAGGAAATCAATACAGGACAAAAATCCATGAAGGGAAGAGATCCAGGTGCCTGCACAGGGCAGAACTGAAATGTACCAAGATGGATCTACTCTCATCTTCCCAGCACCACTAACCACAACCTGCTTCAACTGAACTCTAATCACATCCAAACCAAGAAGACCAAATTCACCCAACAGAGTCAGATATCAGCTCATAAATAAGTACTTCCTATGTTACCAACAGAAGTCACCTCATAAAACACTTAGAAGCCAATACAGGACAGACATTTCAAAACTCTAAAATCTGTTATACAGAACAACAACAACAACAACAACAACAAACCCTCATAAATAACAAGCTTCTAGGTTGCCCCAAGTTTTATCAACTTACTGCCCATTAAAATTTTTCCTCATATGAGCCATGCGATGGTGGCTTTAATAGCAGCACTCAGTAGGCAGAGAGAGGCGGATCTTTGTGAGTTCGAAGCCAGCCTGGTCTACAGAGCTAGTTCCAGGACAGACTCCTTAGCTACTGAGAAATCCTGTCTTGAAAATAAACAAAGCGGGGCTGGAGAGATGGCTCAGAGGTTAAGAGCACTGGCTGCTCTTCCAGAG
>LOEQ01002056.1:71013-81231 GCA_001685075.1 Bramus lutescens | reverse complement strand
GAGAGAAAGAAAGAAGAAAGAGGCAGGCAGGCAAGCAGGCACACTTTTATGTCAGGAGCTGAACAGCCTAGTTTCTGACCAGTATGTGAGTGCTTGTCCAACACATCTCCAGGTGAGGCAAAGCCCATGGGGACAGTCTCACTCGTTAAGGACCAGTGGACTTCGGGACAGTACAGAGTACTGCTGGGACCACGAAGCCTGCACACTCTTTTCTCTCATTGATGACTATCTCAGAGGTTTTTAATGTCACATTGTCAGTCATCCATGGACAAATGTGATCATTCCCAGAAACCCCATTTTTTTCAAATATTTTCCCCTAAAATTCATTGGATGCTTATCCTTCCCAAGTTTCTCTTTGGGGATGGCAGCTGTCACTCCAGACCCTGAGAACTGTCCTGATTTAGTGCTGACAGGCTCGGAGGCAATTTATCCGTTTCTGTAAATATGCTTTCTTAAGTTTTGAAGAATATTGTTGTTGTTGAAAATGTGTGCCTATGTTTATCACCTTTTCGCTTTGTAAAGACAGAATGTACCTGGCTCAGTATTTTGTAGCCTAACAAAATGGTCAGTGTTGTTTTGATTTAAAGATGTTTTGATATAAAAGTTAGGAAAAAACATATTAGACGTATTTGTTTTTGCCAGAGGTTAAGGTTGAAGGATGGAAAAAACATGTTTGTTAGTGTGGAAAACACGCTTGTTTTTGAAGTATAAACAGAGATGGCTCAAGCTGTTTGGGCCTGCAAGTTGTGTGCCACTCATCTGGTGGCTCCGCAGCTCATTCTTCCCACCGTTGCCCCTTCCTTGGCTCAGGACCTGAACCTGGGCTGCAGCCAAGAGAGTATCCAGCCAAAATGGCTGACTTATATAAGGAAAAGAGAAACTAGGGGAAGGGAAGTAAAGGTCAGGAGCTAGAGAGGCTTAGGATGGAGGCAGCTAGCCAAGACGATTCTGAAATAGGTACTTGCAATAAATATTGAGAGATGCTGGGAGAGCCTGTTGGCCAGGGTCCACTTTGATACGTTAGATAGGCACTTCAGTGAGCCATTTGTCCTAGGTTTCCTTGAGACTTAACACTTTTTAGATTTAGTCTTTTCATAGTCTCTCCTGGAAGTCGGCAGATCTGTTTCTAGTCACCTCTCAGACTCCAGGGTGTTCTTCTCAAAGTAGGTTGACCTAGGACAGTAGTTCTGAACTGAGGATGATTATGTCCCCATGAAACATTTGGCTAATTACAGAAATAGTTTGAGTTGGTTGGGGAAGGCACCCAATGTCAGAGGGGGCCTGTGAAACATTCCACAGTGCATTGGGCAACCCTCCCACTCCATTACACGTCAGTTCTGTCCAATTGAGAAAACTTGACCTAGAAGATAAGGTAGAAACTTCTGCATTGGAGCCCTGCCAGTCAGGCTTCAACACAATCCATTGTCTACTGTTTTGCAAGAAATACCTCAAATCTCATGACTTAAAGCAAAAATTAAACCTGTCAGTGTGGTGTAGGCCTGCAATTCCAGCACTCAAGGACACGGAGACAGGAGGATTGAAAGTCTGAGGCCAGTCTAAGTTATGTAGGTAGACCCTGTCTCAAACACAGCAAAATGAGCAACCTAAGATGTATTATATTTCATGATTTTATAGGTGGATGGGGTACTTCTATTGCTTCTTTTGCCTGGGCTCTCTGTAGAACTTTGATGGCTGTGCATCTGGCCCCCGTGTCTCTGCTGGAAGTCACTGCATGCCAGTTCCGCTGCATTCTGCAGATCAAAAGCACAAGACTGACCCAGATTCAAGAGGCAGGGAAATGGACCCCTTCTTCCGTAGCCAGGAGCTTGCAGAGTCATGGGCATGTTAATCTGCTCTTGCTGATCTGCAGGTTCTAAAGGGCTTCGCCATTTTTTTATGTAAATGGAGCCAGACAGGGAGGAGCCAGATCATAGTCTCAGGCTATGTTGTCCTTGAGAAAAGCTTCCTCTAATGCTTTCTGCCACAGGTCAAACTTTCTGATCTCAGGATCCCTCTCATATTCTTTTTTTTACATATTTATTTATGTATACAATATTCTGTCTGTGTGTATGTCTGCAGGCCAGAAGAGGGCACCAGACTTCATTACAGATGGTTTTGAGCCACCATGTGGTTGCCTGGAATTGAACTCAGGACCTTTGGAAGAGCAGGCAATGCTCTTAACCACTGAGCCATCTCTCCAGACCCCCCCCATATTCTTAAAAATTTTTGAGAATTGAAAAAATAAAGCAAAAAAAAGCCTCTGTGTATGGGTATCTATCAATTCCATTTTAAATATTAATTAAAAAGTAACAATAGCCTATTTACGAGTTGACATAAGGAAAGTTTTTAAATGAGAGATACCTGTGACTTTCTAGATTATGTTACTAAGAATGCCATTGTGTCCCATTGTTTACACCTCTCTTTCGTACTCAATTTAACATAAGACAGCTTGGTGCTTATCAATTAACTTTGAGCTGCCATCTCTATTTGCTGCCAGTTCTGGTCCGGAGCGCCTGGACTATAGTGACCATCCTGCTTCTCCCCAACTGGCACTTCCTGGTGGACGTAGGGTATCACACACCAGGCAGCCTCTGGGAATCACCACTAAATAGGTGGAGCTGAAAAGATGGCAAAGACAAGAAATGACTTAGCTTTGCAATGAAAATGACTGTGAACTTTTTTAGTTTTAATAGACTTCTCTGGGGTTGAAGAGATGGCTCCACCTTTAAGAGCCATCTTGATGCTCTTGAAGAAGATCCTGATTTGGTTCCCAGCATCAACACGAAGCTGACAACTCTCTGACACTGCAGTTCCAGGGGAACCTTCGAGGGTACCAGGCATACTCACGGTGCATAGCCATACTCGTGAGCAAAATGTTTAGATAAAATAAGTAAATCTTGCTGGGCAGTGGTGGCACACATCTTTAATCCCAGAACCCTTGAGGCAGAGGCAGGCAGATCTCTTTGAGTTTGAGGCCAGCCTGATCTACAAGAGCTAGTTCCAGGACAGCCAGGGCTATTACACAGAGAAACCGTCTTTAAAAAAAATCCTGAAACCAAACTAAACCCAAACAAAACAAACGAAACAAATTAACTACGATGCCTCCAACAGGAATTGTTTCTACTTATTTTTGAGTAGCACCCTCAGCAGCTCATTTCCATAGTCTGGTATCTTTTCAGATTCACACTGCAATAACTAGAAAGACAATGCTCATGTGAGTTCCCCTCTGACCTGACCTTTCTTTTCCTTCAACACTACATCCAATCAGTGGAATGATTGGAAACTAGAGGAATTAGTTTTGAAAACAACAAAGGCATCACATATTTTTGCTTTGTTTCTGTATTAAAATCACTATTATTTGTAGTTAGGCAAAGAAGTAAAACTATCAAAATAGCCTGACTTTTTTCTACTTATCAGGAAGGAAAAAGTCAAATAAATCTAACAGTATTTAGTAAGGTTCTTTTTAGTCTACAGCCATAAAATTCTGAATGTACCTAATCTGATAAAGCCCTTTGTTAGTGTATGGGGGAAATCACATCAGATACTAAAATCAAAAAGTTTTCAAAAAAGGTAAACAGAGGCCCTTATCTGGATGAAAACCTATCAATCAGTAGAAACAATATAACAAAAAAAACTCATAGAAAGCCTTTTGAAATGTCTATTTATCTCACAATGCTACATCATTTCTGAGAGCAGAATTAAAACTTTGGTTTCAAATGTGACAGCTACAAACATTAACCTCACTCACTAAACTATGCTGGCTCATGCCACTGTGTCACAGCATATCTAGTAGACAAAGGAGAAGACAGAAGCTAACAACCCCGCAGGACCTGCATGCCTCTACTTCCATCCTTACTTACCTGTATTCCCTCTTCACAGTTCTTTCAGAACACTAACTCTAGCCAGGCATCATAGTTAGTTACATGGGAAGGCAGAGGCAGGTAGATCTCAGAATTTGAAGCCACTCTGGTGTCTACATAATAAGTACCAAGCCAGACAGAGTCACATGGTGAGATCCTGCCTCAAAAATAAATAAATAAATAGATAAATAAATAGATAGATGAAATGAAAAAGAGGCCATTTAATGTGATTTAACATTTTAGTATTGTTATATTTATTTTGTCTTAGTTTTCTTTTTTTTTTTTGGTGTTTTCTCCCCCCGAGACAGGGTTTCTCTGTATAGCCTTAGCTATCCTTGGTTGTCCTGGAACTTGCTCTATAAACTAGGCTAACATCAAACTCAGAAACCTGTCTGCTTCTGTCTCCCAGCTGCTACGGATATTGTGGTTGACTTTTTCTATTGCTGTGACAAAACACCATGACTCAAACAGTTTATTGATGGGCGTGGTCGACCGGTAAATTAGAATTAACCAGACCAGCTCAATATAACAGATTTTGTTTAATAATTGGAAAACGGTGAATTCATATGACCAGGGTCCAGCGCGCGCAGGGGAAGAAGATGGCCGGCCGAGCACACCTGGATGTCCAAGTTTATCTTCCCTGGCCCCAGGAGGCCATGCCCNGAAAAATCTTAAAAAGAAAATGAAATAGACTTCAGCCCCAGTTAAGCCTTAACAGCTGATCTTCACGCTTCTGCCCCCATAGTTTTGCAATTAAGCATGAGCTGCCACACCCGGCTAATTTTGATCTTTCAAAGACCCTCCTCCCCCAGGTATTCACAGCTAGCACTTTGAGGGCCGCTATTTTAAGCTGCTGCCATGTGCCATGTTGACACAGTGCTTCGAGAGAGCTGAAGGGTAATTAATATTCCCAAATAAGTCTTTGTCACTCACTGTATTCTAGATGCCGCTCCTGTTTGTGACTTTACTCCTTGGCATGTCCTTGTCCTCCATAAACTCCTGTGCCCCCCTCCCAACCCAGTATAAATTCATGCTCCTCGGTGAAGACTTTCTTGACTTCTGCAGACAAAACTAAAGCTCCTCACCTGTTTTCACACATGTCATCTTTCTTTTTTTTTTAAATCATCCTTATATCAGTTGTGGATAATATAATATTTCACTGTGACATGTGCATACATGTGTTTAATTTCAGTCATAATCATCCTCTCCCGTTACCCTCTATTGTCCTCTTCCACTCTCCCTGGCTTCCCTCCTAATTTCCCCAACTAGCCCCCCCACCTCCGCTTTCAGGCCAGTTCTAATGAGTTTCACTAGGGTTGGTTACAGAAGCGTGGACATCTTACCAGTGGCTATGCCCTAGGGCTAGTCAAATACCTCAGTGGGTAAAACTGACGCTTACTGTGCAAGCCTGGTGCCATGCGTTCAAGCCCTGGATCCCACATAAAGGTGGAAGAAGCAGCTTGACAAGAGTTGTCCTCTGATCTTCATATGTGCACAGTGGCACATGTGTTCCCTCACCAATCTCGTAACACAATAATAACAAAATAGATAAAAGTTCAAATCAAAGGCTTTCCCTGTACCATCAGTTATTAATGATGTATAATCCCTCAGGTAGAGCCATGGCCCTGTGAGCCCCTACCCACTCCTTGACAGGATGGTGACAGGCCAGATCTCATCCAGGAGATCAGAGCTGTGGTGCGCAGCAGCTGACCCTTTGCCATAGGAGAAGCCTTCCCATGCTTCTCCTTTCCCTCCACTTCTTACCTTTGTCCACGTCTCCTTTCAAGGTATTTCCTGACCCTTGAAGGGGGTGGATATCAATGACTTTTTTGTTAATACCTTGTAAGAGAACACCATATCCAAAGGCATCTATGGAATAGTTTATTTTGGCTTCCATTTCTAGAGGGAGAGTCCATAAGAACTGGGGAGCCTTGGCAGCCAGCCACAGATGAGACAGCGGGCAGAGGAAGCTGAGAGATCACTTCCACAGAAAACACAGAAAGGAGAGGGAACAGGAAGTGGGGTGAGACTAAAAACTCTCAAAAGCCCATCCCCCACAACTCCACCAACTGGGGAACACATGTTAAGTGCCTGAGCCTATGGGACCTTGCTCATTAAAATCACAAGGTAAATAGAGATGTCCCATTTGTGGCTGAGTATCATTGTCACTTTGACCACTCATGAGTCTCTGCAGTGACCCCTGACACTGACCAAAGTAGCTTCTCTGAACAAAGTTGACAGCAGCGCAAATCTATGGACATAAACACAATTTCAATAAGGCAACTTTACGGGCCCATCATGCCCTATTAGCAAAACCACAGCTGTAACTGCCTCATTAAGACTTGGGGCCTCCCTAGTCACAGCTTTGGATCAGGTTTTCAGTACCAGGCTAGGATTCCCTCCTAAAGGGCGGTCATCCAATCCATTCAGGAAGTGGTTGGTTGCCCCCATAGCAGACTTCCCACTGTTGTATCAGGGGGCACACACAACTTTCCTGGCTGGTTGGTGATGTTGCACTCAGAGTCCACAGCTGTGCAAATCTGTGCAAGACTGACTCAATCACATTAATTCACACAATGTGGAAGAAAAAAAAACAATCGCACAACATTGCCCTCTGGCCTCCGGCTGAATACAGTGGCGTGTGTGATAATAATAACTCCTCACTCTAAAAGACGGCTTGGGATGCAGCTCAGTAGATTATTAATAATATAATGTTCACAGATTGCTCTTTAATGTTTCACTGAATTATCATCAAGGCAACAAAACTTGACTTTTTAACAGGACTCTTTTAGGATGTCCAAATGGGATTTGGCTATTAACCAAATGACACATCTCATGTTTCATTTTATTATTCTATTGTAATTTGAAACTTGTTCTACTGTAACACTGCCAGAAAGATAGAGTAGTAAAAGCCAGCCTTTTACTAATTAATTAGTCTAAAGTCCTAGGCCTGATTATATTCTTGTGTTTATATTATAAATATTTTAGTATAATCATTATTTTCTTTGATAAAGCTATCTTAATGCCCACACAAATATAATCCATTATTTTTGACAGATGTTCAAAGGTAATTAAGTGTAGGTAGAAGAGTTTTACAACAGATATTAGTGGGACTAATGGAGACTCTGTTGAGGATGGGATGAACCTAGACACATTCTTAATGTCTTTCACAAAAATTTGCTTACAGTGAACCAAAGACTTATTTGTAAAACACAATACATACAACTTCTAGAGAAAAAAAACCATAGAGGAAATCATTTAAAGTTGGCTTTGCTGATGAACTTGCATATAATACCCAAACAAAATCAATCAATCAATCAATCTATCTATCTATCTACCTATCTATCTATATAAATGAGTAAGTTCAACTTTATTAAAATTAACTTTTGCTGTGTGAATGAAGAAATAAGCCACAGATTTGGAGAAAATATTGGCAAAACACATTGATAAAGGACTTGTACCCTATGGTGGTTTGAAAGAAAATGGCCCCCAAAAGGAGTGGCATTATTAGGAGGTGTGGCTTTGTTGGAGTAGCTTTGACCTTGTTGGAGAAATGTGTCCTTGTGGAATTGGACATTGACGTCTCATATGCTCAAGCCATGCCCAATGAGACAGTATACTTCCTGTTGTTTGCAAGATGTAGGGCACCTGACTACTTCTGTAGCATCATGCCTGCCTGCACGCTGCCTAATGGACTGTACCTCTGAACTGTAAGTGAGCTTTAAATTTAAATATTTTCCTTTATAAAAGTTGCTGTAGTCATAGTGTCCCTTCACAGCAATAGAAACTATTCATACCCAAATATACAAATAACTCAATGGTAAGAAAACATCCAGCTGTATTTTTCTCCCACAGATGTGCATTGGTGGCCTGCTTTGGCCAAGTCTCAAGTTAACTTATACATTAAGGAAGATGCATGGATACCCAGCAAGTGTCATGAACCCAGTGCTCATGTGCAAAATACAGGCTTCTCAGTTGTTTTTGATCATCCTTTTAGGTAACATTTTCATATTGTTTTTTCCCCCTGAAAACTTCTCTGAGAGGTGAGCCACATGGAATTCCTCAATGAGCTCCCATGAGCCCCCATTTCCCTTGCCCTCCAGCTGTGCTTGATCTATAGGAAAGTAGGCAGGAGGTAGGGTGGGGGAGTGAAGCTGACATGTTGATTCTCACATCTAACCTTGGTGCCCCACAGAAGGCTGAGGACATTCTCCTGCCAAAAGCACAGCGTCTGTTAGCTGTTCTTTCCATCCATCTGCTCCTTCCAGGTGCCACTGCAACTCACTCCTGTCCTCTGGTGTCCCTTATCAGCCTGAAGCACAGCCCCTGCTTAACACCGTGGGGAGAGCTTATCTCTAACTCTGAGCAACCTCACCCTGGGCACCAGGCAGATAGGTGCTTGCCCCCTGGGCCTGAGTCAGCCAATGAACGGCGGACAGTTGACATTGTGAGAACCCGTAACCGTGCTTCTCAGTGGTTAGAGCAGTGGACCGCCAGAACCAAGCTCCCATTGTGGGGTTTAGTTCTCCAAGACCTAGTTCCTTATCTTTACAGAGCAGGTAGGGTTATCTTCTTCTCTTGGTTGATGAAATGTGAACAGCATAAGCAAAGTGCTTAGCGCCTGTGGGAGAGTGAAAAGTGCTTGTCAGTCTTACTCAGCTCAGTTGTAGCTAAAATTAGCTTGTCTTTTGCAATAGATAACATAAATAAATAGTTGATGAGCAACCCAAACAATTGGCTTAGTGTGTGTTCAACCCTAGTACCCTAGTACCACCAAAAACAAAAAGCAAAAAAGAAAAATGAAGTTGGCAAAAAAAAAATGTTGTAAACTTATTCAACCTAGCTGGCTAGGCAAGAAATTGGAACTAATAGAAGAGTGTGCATGTCTCCCCTCCAAAAGTGAAATATAGTCCTGATAGTACTTAACGCTGTTAGAACACTGCCTTTCTTTTTTTCACTAATGACTTGGGTTTATTAAGAAAAGTCTATAGCATAGTTTTAAGCATGGGCATTATTAGTGCGAGAGAGAATTGCTCAGGGAAGGCTAGCACACACCCCAGTGTAGGTGTGGGCTTCTCAAGAGGTAGCTACCAACAATGCTGTTGTTTTTTTTTTAAAAAAAAAACATTGTTTTTTATTTACTTGTGTGTGTGTGTGGTACAAGTGAGTAAACACAAGTGTTCACATCTATGCATGCACATGTGGAATTCAAAGCATGATGCAAGTCAGGACCTCTCACAGAACTGGAAGCCCACTGTTTGGGTTATGCTGACTAGCCAGGAAGCATTTAGGATGCAAGTTTCTCCATCCTCCAATGCTAGGGTTACAAGTACATGAAATCACATGCAGCCTTTGTTTCGCTTTTGTTCTTTGTTTTTGAGACAGGGTCTGGGTCTCTCTGTGTATCCCTGGCTGTCCTGGAACTAGCTATGTAGACCAGGCTAGCCTCGAACTCACAGAGATCCGCCTGCCTCTGCCGCCAGAGTGCTGGGATTAAAGGTGTGCACCACTGCATGCCCAGATTTTTATCTGAGTGCTGGAGATAAACTCAGGTCCTCATGCTTACAGAGTGATCACTCTTCCACTTAGCCCATCTTCTCAGTGTCTTTTTGTAAAGAAAGAAAGGTTTACAGTTGCTGAGAGTCTAAGTCAATGGTAGATCCCTTGCTTGGTGTCCATGGAGCCCTGAGTTCAATACCCAGCAAACACAGAAAAAAAATTTTAAACTTAAGCAGGGATCAGCATCATGCTCCTGAAATCCTCATGCTAGAAGGTGGAGACAAGAGTCCCTGGCATTTTTTTTTAACTAGCTAGGCTAGAAGAATCCTCAGAGGTTATGAGACTGGCTGCTCTTCCAGAGGTCCCAAGTTCAGTTTCCAACAACCATATGGTGACTCACAACCATTGGCAATGAGATCGAGTGCCCTTTTCTGGCACGCAGGCAGAACACTGTATACATAGTAAATAAATCTTTAAAAACAATCAGAGCCAGGTGGTGGTGGAACATACCTTTAATCCCAGCACTTGGGAGGCAGAGGCAGGTGTATCTCTGTGAGGGATATCCAGGGCTTCACAGAGTAACCTTGTCTCAAAAACAAAACAAAACAAAATCAAAAAGAGAAGAAATTTGATAAAAGTCATACTTTCATTTTTTCAAGTATAAGTTTTGTTATTTTTAGAGCTGTAAACTAAAAAGCATGAGTTTATAAGCTACAACAATAGTAATAATAATAATTAAAGCTACAAAGTGTAGTAATTAGGGGGAGAGGGCCCTGCTTTTCGTCCCGCCCAGCTCCCACATGGTTAGCTTATACCCAGAAATAACAGCACACAAATTGTATTCATTTAAGCACTGCCT
>LOEQ01002056.1:55486-69406 GCA_001685075.1 Bramus lutescens | reverse complement strand
AGCATGGGGACCATGGGAGAGGGTTGAAGGGGAGGGGAGAGGCAAAGAGGGGAGCAGAGAAAAATGTAGAGCTCAATAAAAATCAATAAAATTTAAAAAAAGAGAGAACATGGTTCCTCTGCTTGGGGCAAGAAATCTTGAAGAGTGACAGGGCCAGACCAAAGCTGAAGGCCAACTGTAGTAAGCCCGGTCATTCCTCTCATAGATATAGATAAGGACCCTCCAAGGCTTCCTGGGCATGCCATCTAGATTTCCTGCCTTTGCCAGTCACATCCTGAATCATAAACCCTCAGATCTCTCACTTCCTTCATCCCACTCAGCTTTCAGATCAGAGGACAAAACCTCAGTCTCCCTGCTCCACAGCCTCCGGCGCCCAGTTTGCACCCATGGTAACTGGTCTAGGAAGCTCTACTGGAAAGCTTTCCTCTGCCTAGATCCACCTTAGTTAGGATTGGCATCTGTCTCTGAGTGCCAGGATGGGTAGGACCACCCAGGTCCTAACATAATAACCCATCTCCAGTACACGAACCCACTTTCTAGGCTTCATAATCTCCCTTCTCCCCTAGTTTTAGGCCTAACTTTAGACCTGCTGCCTCAGGCAGATCTCTGAGCTTTCATTATATTTTGCCCTCAACTTGATCAGTAGTCCTTTTGAGGTTAAATCTACCCATGGTGCTTTGAATGAGAACAGCCCCCATAAGCTCATATATTTGAATATTTGGTTCGTAGTTGGTAGACTGTTAAGGAAGGATTAGGAGGTGTGGGCTTGTTGAAGGTGTGTCTGTGGGGTTGGGGTTGCAAAAGCCTACACCAGGCCAAGTCCATCTCTGTTTCTCTCTTTCTGCCTCTCTCTGCCAAGTGCTTGTGGATCAGAGTGTCAGCTCTCAGCTACAGCTTCAGCGCCATGCCTTCCAGCCAGGTATCATAGACTCACCCTCTGAAGCCCCCAGTTAAATGTGTTCCTGTCTAAGTTGCCTTGGTAATGGTGTCTCTTCATAGCATATCTAAGAACATAGGACAGCAACTAAGACGCTGCCTCACGTTGTCTTAACTTGAGTGAACCATGTTGGGATCCTGGTTGGTACAGTTAGGCATCGTAACATCATGGAAGGAAGATATTACCCCAACTCTCAATGGTACCAATAGGGTAGACTTGCCAGAATCCAGCCTTGGATTATAATTAACACACATACCACAAGGTGCTGCCTCCTTCGAAGAGATAAATACGGGGTGTGGGGGGGCATTCCTAACTATCAGCTGGCCACAAACACCCATCCAGGCAGAGCTGAGCAAAAGCCAAAGGCCTCTTGGTGTGCATAGTACAGCAAGAGTCCCATAAAAATGAGGAGCAGGGTTCAGTGACCCACGCAATTTCTCCCAGTTCTGAAACTGTGAGGCTACCAAGAGCTCCTCTTTCTTCTGCTCCCTCCTATAGAGTGAGTGGGGTGGGGAGAGGGGAGGGGAGGGAACTAGCTACCTGGGGGTAACTGTGTTGTTGATTAGGAAGAGGAAAGATTGGCACTTTCCTTGGTGCCTCATTTTCACCTGGCTAAGGGTGACTGACCTTGAGGGTGCAGCTGTGTGGGGGTTGGGACAGAACCTAGGGTTCCTAGAGCTGCTTAGCCTGGAAAGCAGATCCTCAAACCAAGAGTAAGGAAGCCTGTCACACACTAGAGATCTGAGCAGGATGTGAAAATCCCAGCTCTGGACCACAGGAAGTTTGGCTTACACAAGGTAAGGTTACTTCAGAGGTAAAGGGTAGTGGGGTATTGTGGGATACTGGTCTGAAGGGCCTGGGCGTAGCTTTGAAGAGTTCCTGTAGAGTATGCCAATGAAGATGGCCCAGGTTTTAGACAACAGGGATTTTTTAGGCTGACCCTTGAGGTAGGGATGGAAGAGGGTGAATTGAGGAGGGTGGCCCATGAGGCAGGGGTTCAAGGATTTGCTCTAAGCCTCTGATTAGAGAGAAAGCGACCAGGATTACTCCTTGTCTATTCCTCACTGAGCTCGTCTCTCTGTAGTGAGGCATGCAGCCGTAAACCAGAGCAACAGGTCCGTCTCCACTCTCCAGAGCTCAAGGCTGCTCTTCCTGTTGCTGCCAGGACAACTGACTTGGCAGCCCAGGTGTGGCTGAGTCAGCAGGCCCCAAGGTTCCAGTGGCCTGGATCTAGGGAACTGGGGTTGGCCGAGTGCCTGATCTGAGAGCCAGTTCCTTTGTGCCACAGGCGGGCGCTGACTCTCCCTCTCAGCCAGGTCAAGCCGCCTGTTCTGGAAGGCATTGCCACAAAGAACACAGACTTGAGTTAGACCCACTGTTTCGGTTTGCCCAGGACTAGCTTGGTTTTATCACTATTCTTGGAAACCTCTGTGGTATAAAATGATAAGGTCTGATACTGAGAACCTTGACAAGAGTTAGGAGTGGCCATGTGCAGAGCAAGCTAGTGATGGTGCCAAGATGAAGCCCTGGGGCTTCATCATTCCTGAAAATGGGGCCAAGTTGGTGTTTGTGTCTAGCTCCCCTGAAGGACCACATGGCTGGGTATTTCGGAAGCAATTAATTAGTGGCATCTCTGACCTAAATACCTCCAATTCTGGCTTGTTACTCATCTTCATCTATGAGGAAATACATCTAAGGAAAATATTGAGATTCAATAGTATAGGCTGATACAGGATCATACCTGTAACCTCAACCTCAAGGGAAACTAAGGTGGAAGGATTGTGAGTTTCATGCCAGCCTGGAGCAAATAGTGAGACCCTGCATAAACAAACAAACAAATAAATAGAGAACACTGTATTGTATTGTGACTTAGTATCCAAGACATTCTAGCATCTTAGTAAATATTTATTAAACCGCACATGAAGGGTCAGTGTAGTCTTTGCAAAGACAAGGAGCCAACAGGGCAGAATGAAATGGATGGGACTGAGAATTCTGAAAGTTAAGTCAAGAGGACCAGAATAGGCAGTGTAGGAAATCTAATTTCCAACCAGCCAATGGAATAATTTAGGAAACTCACAACCTTTGCAACCTAGTATTGGTATCTTTCCCATTAAAGTTCTGTTGGCCTAGGGGGTCTCCATTCAACTGAACTGGCCCCTGGTCCAGAGCTCAAATTTCTCTAGTACATTCTTTCTGACTCCTCCAATAGGCTGGCCACTGAGCTGGGCAGTAGCAGCACAAGTCAAGAGGAACAGGACATTCATACATGGGTGTAGGGGAAATTTGGCCTGTACATATACGTGTGTATGTGTAAACACAATCTCTTCCCTAACCCTCTGCCTGTGCAGAAGGCTAAATGTCAAGAGCAAAGCTTCCTGAAGGCCGCAGAATGACCTTAAAGCTATAAATCAAGCTCTGTAGAGCAGCCAGAAGGATGCCATACCTTAGAAGGCGTGGGCCCGCCCTGTGGCTCCTCCTTGAGTCCTTTGCACCTGCTCCCTCGCTCACCTGCAGGCTCTGGGCTTGTCTCCAGACATGAATGCTGAATGCCCCTGGCATGTGTGTGCTCCACTTGGCGCTCAGCCCCTCCTGTGCTGGCAGCTGACTCCTATGACTCACTCTCAACTCCACCCTCTCCTGCCCTCCTGACTTTGATGCCTACCAACTCATTAAAATTTATATGCAACACTTCCTCTGTGCAGGCAATGAGCCAGGTGCCGGGGCTCTATTGGTAAACAAGACAAGGGCCTATGGCACTCATTAATGGAGGAAGAGGAGACAATCACCAGTCAATTATATATACAGCCTGATAAGTGCCTGGGTGGCATAAGTGGCTGTAAGGTTGGGTTGGGACTTGAGACTGCAGATTAGCAGGGAGGATGCAGCCCTGCCTCTCAGTTGTAGGTTGTGCTGTGAATGACGGCCACCATCTCTTTTTCCACATATCTCTATCATCCATCCACCTATCTATCCATTTTCCCCTTCAACAAACCATTGACTCCTGTTGTATGCCATGCATGCTGCCTAGTTCTGGAATTATAATACAAAGGATAGGCTCCTCTGTCGTATCGAACTTTTGACTTGCCAGATGTGCCTTGCTTCTTCCTATTTGACCACATCTATATTCACTGTTTCTTTTGTTCAGAAGATCTTAGCTCCGCCCACCTAGGTCAGGTGATCTCCTCCATCATTTGACCCTCCTCAAAGGTCATCTCTTTAGAGTTGGCTTCCCTGGCCTCCTCACCAATGTGGGGCCCCATTGTGATGCTCTCACAGCACCCTGTAATTTTCCTTCATTGCATCTTTGATTATGTATTTATTAGAGGAACTGTTTTATTAGTGTTTATCATGTCTGCCAGGGATTCATTTATTATAGTAGTTATGCTGTCTGGCACAATAACATAAGTTGAAATGGTAGATGAATGGATGGAGAGTGTTGCTGGGTGGGTGGGTAATTGGTTGCCTGGACGAGCAGAAAGATAGTTGGTTATGTGTAGATGCATGGATGGATGACCGGGTGGGTGGAGAGATGATGGGTGTCTTAATGCATGGGCCAGAACTGAGGCAGAACGAAGGCCAGTTAGTAGACTGATCTAGGATCAAGGCAGAGTCAGTTAAGGATCGGTGAACAGGCCACAGTGAGAAGGAAGGAGGGAAAGCCAAGGAAGGGTCAGCCGGCGACAGTCTGCCTGATTTGGGCAGTGGTTGCATGATATGAGCTGCTTCAGGAGTGAAGCAGAGTAAGGAAGGAGTGACAGGTAATCAGGGTTCTGGCTGTGGTGAGGAGATTGACAATAAGAGAGAATAATCTGAAGGTATAGAATAAAATATTTCTCAGTGACCTTGAAGTCTCTGATGGAGCAAATAGTGGGAATTCAAATTGGTTTTGGTTTGACTCTCTTGTTTCTGTGGTCCCCATGATGGTCTAACCGTCAGTGTATGGGGTGAGCACATATTCTGATGTGATGGCTTCATGGTCCCCGACTCCTCAATATGTTATTACTGTAGCACTGTAGCCCCCAAATGCATCTAGCATTTACTCCCTCCCCTGAACTGATGTGTCAGAACCATAAGGCTAAACATTTGGAACTCTCAAATTTCCAAGGCTTGGGCGTCTGACTTCTCCTCTGTCTCTTAGTTGCTTTGCCTTCTGACTTTGGTTTGGAAACCACAGCATGAAGAATCAACTGGCTCTGAGAATGCAGTCAGCCAACAGAGGCAGCATCAGTGCCTTCCACAGCCAGGAGAGGCGGAAGTGGTAACTGCATAGGCTGCAGCATATCTTGTCAGTGGTGTTAATAGCCCAGGATTCTCCACTTTTGTCTACTCATTCCAGCTTTGTGGAGTGGTCTTAGACATTGTTCCTTGCTGTTCTTGATTGTCTCCCAGGTTCTGGGAACTACTTACTATATACTTTTACAACAGTCTCTTTCTCTTGTACAAGCTCATCAGGTCTCTCTTCTGCTTTTAAGCAGGCACTTGGTCCCATATAGACCTTCAAGTATAGATCACACTTGGATTGACAGGAGCAGGGTTTAGGAGATCTAGGCCACAGCGATCATGGAGGAGACTGACGCTAAGGGAGTAGATAAGATTTTTCTCTGCAAGTTTTTTTTTATCATGCAAAGCGGGAGGCAAGGTGGATAGGGAGGAACTATCTACATGGAACAGGTATGATATATGCAGACCTCTAGGTCCAGTCAGTGATGGCCCTGTATGAACTGTGATGTTTGGGAAACCAACTCCTAGTCCAACAAAGGAAGCCCTGTGCTTCTACAGGTCACATTCTTCTTGGGCTGCTATCCTGTTGCTCCTTCAATGAACTGGCCTTGTGTTTTTAAGGTGGCTACAGATGGCATCTGACATTATGATGATAGCCACAATACCTACATGTGGAGAAGAGTCATTCCAAATCTGTGACATCAGTGACACCCTCCTTACTAATCAATGCGCTGTTGATGCCAACAGCTTTTCATGATTGCAACAGACATTTCTCTTCAACAATTGCTTTTTGCCAGTGAACCCAGAATCCCTCTCAACCCAGTTTGTAAACAGTTCTGATAACTTCATGACAATTAACTCATGAGATGTTGCCCTGGTCTTAATAGATCATGAGTTAGCCCCTGAAGTATATCCTACTTACTAACCTGGGCCCTCCTATGTCAATTAGCAGTCAAGAAAATGCCCCATGGTTGTCCCTACAGGTCAATCTGTTGGATACAATTCTCAGCTAAGGTTTCTTCTTCCCCAGTGTGTCAGGTTGACAACAAAGATTAATTATGACAATTTAGAATTCTCCTACCACAGCTTACTTGGTCCCTAGGATTCCAGGTCAAGCTTAACCAAAATTTCAGTGTGTTGTCTTTGCTTTTCCTGCTAGTTTTATGAAAAATAGTCTTTCTTCAGTATCCTTAGGGGCCTGGGGTTGAGATCCCTAAAGTTGGTCAAACCTGGAGATTCTCAGTCCCTTCTATAAAATTGTATTGTGTTTGCGTTTGACCTATGCATGTCCCCCTCTATCCTGGAACTTATCTCTAGGTTACTTGTAATACCAGATATGATGTAATTGCTTTGTAAATAGCTGCTATGTTGTAATTTAGAGAAGAATGGCAAAATAAGAAACCTGTACATGTTTATTACTTTTATTTATTTTAGTTACTTGAGATAGGACCTTGCTATGTAGCCCAGACTGGCCAGTCACAGTAATCCTCTTGCCTCAGCCTCCTCAGTGCTGGGATTATGGGTATATATCACCATACCAGACTTACACATTTTTCCTATTATTTTAAGTCTGTCATTGACTAAATCAGAAGATGTAGAATCCACAGACATGGAGGGTGGACAGTGTTTGATAGTGGTATTGCTTTAGGAATCAAGAAAATGAAAATCTCCAGGAGGTAAGTGAATGAATTGATCAAAATTACCCATGTAAGTAAATTATCAGAGAGTTAGGACTTGAACTCAGGCCTCTTGCTTATAAATCCAAGGTCTTTATCTCTGCCAGTAAGACATTCTGCACCCATGTGTCCTAGAGATTACAAGAGCTCCTTAATGAATTTCAAGGAACAGAAGAAGCCAGACCAGTTGCTGAATCTCCTGAGCTGGCTGTGTGAGAAGAGTGGTTCCTATAGCTAGGGATTGTCATGCTCTAGGTTAAATGGGTGAAGTCAGGAGGGTGAGGAAGAAGCTGGAAAGTCTGTAAAATTACCATCTTTAGTACCTGGCCATGGGCTCCACTTCCTGTCTGTCTGCCTCCTAGGGGGTCTGTCTAACTTCTAGTGTCTTAGTAAGGTGGGAAAATGGTCTACAATGCCTCATGGGAAGAGTTGAGGGAGGAGTCAGAGGGGATTATGATCAAAATACACTGTGAAATTCTCAAGGGATTAATAAAATTAATAAATAACAAATAAATAAAATAAAGTAATATTAAGTAAGACGTGCCAAGGAAAAAAAAGCCATGCTAAGTTAAGCCTCATGGAGGTCAGCAAGGCACATGGTGGACAAGCATCCCACGGCATAGGGGGAGCTTCATAGAACCACTTAGCCCCAAATACCAAAGAGAGCACACTTAAAACAAAGATGGAAGAAAGGAAATAACACACTTTTCTGAGATAATACAGAAAAGTGGGCACACTTATGAAGCCTCTTGGCTGTGGCCCTGTAAGCTATTGCGATAGCCATAGAGTTTTGGAGACAGAAAAAGCTTCAGCAATTCACAGTGTTCAAAACACAAGTAAATATAAACAAGCTAGGTGTGGTGGTGCATGCCTTTAATTCCAGAGCCTGGGAGGGAGGCAGAGGCAGACAGATCTCTGAGTTCCACACCAGCCCGGTCTATGTACCAATTCCAGGCCAGATATAGTGAGAGCCTGTCTAAAAAAAAAAAAAGAAAAGAAAAGAAAAGAAAAGAAAAGAAAAGCAAAGCATGTTCTGGTCTTCTAGGGACCAGTGAAAATAACAGAGGACATAATAGATTGGTGCATTTACCTTCTATTTATTCTAAGAGGTAATAATTACGAATGGTATTTTCCAGATTCCTGTGTGCCTAGGGAAGACATGAATTACTTTCCACAAATCGTGTGTGTTTTATTTATTTATTTTGCACGTAATAATGAATTTGGGGGGAGAGAGAGAGAGAGAGAGAGAGAGAGAGAGATTGTAGGGCTGCACAGAACTGGAAGTTGCTTTCTTGACTTGGGAAATGTCTTCCTGGAGGTGACAGGAGTGTACAGTCTTCCTGCATCTGAAGCTTCCTGGCAGCACTGAAGCAGGAGGGGACAGGAATGCACAGGTCTCTGTTGTGGTTTGCAGAGTCCTTCTGGAAGGCTCCTCCAGTGTCGGCTTCCTTTGTGCCTCCAGCAGTTCTGTGAGCCATCTTTAACCCTTAATAGATACTTTTCTGTTTACACCAGCTGGGGTGGATCCTGTGGTCTGCAGTTGAGAAATCTGAGTAATCCCTCACATCTGTAGCTGCTCTCTTCCAGGTTACTCACAGGGTGGTGGAAGTTGGCTTGCTGCCCTCTACTGGGATAGGGACTGACCACGATTCTGATGCTAAGCACCGCTAGAGTCTTCAGAGACAGGCAGAAGCCCAGCTGCTGGGAGCTAACTGAATCTTATGGGTGGATCTTAACTGTTCCTAATAACCCGGGAAGAAAGGAAAAAGGAGGGAGGGAGGACCTGTTCACTTTGCTCCTGGAAAGTTGAGAGCTGCATTTGAACACCTCTCTTACTATTGTTGACCCAATGGCTGTTGTCTCTGATGCCAAGTTCTTTGGTTGGGTACAGCCTTCCAAGTGCTGGGATTAAAGGCGTGTGGCGCCACTGCCCACCTGGGCAGCACCTATTCACAGGCTCATCCCCAGACTGAATTAAGGGGAGGAAACCCCAGGAGAACTGCATTTACATTTTCTCCCTTCCAGACTGCAGGCACAATGTAACCAACTGTCTCACACTCCTGCGCCAAAGGAAACCCATCTCTCCTTCAGAGAGCCAAAATAAAGCCCTCTATAAATTGCTTTTGTGAGGTATTTTGTCCCAGCAACAAGAACAAGTAAGGCGAGTAGGTAAATGTAATAGTAAATGGAAAAGCAATGTAACTATCGCACATCTAGGTAGGTTGGCAGTTTAGCAAATAAAAAAGAGATCTGCGAGCTGATGAGAAGATGAGGCACCTGAACACTAAGTGAAAGAGTGAAAAGACTCCCGCATGCGTCAGTGCACAGACTATGATTTCAGCTGTATGATATCCTGAGAAGGGAAACCATGCATCAGTGGCTGACGGCGGATTGGGGTTATAAGGGCTGGATAGAGAAAGATAAGAGAATGAAGCCCAGAGGGATGTCAGAGCCGTGAAAACGCTCTAGTGCCATCATGGTCTAGGTACATGCCACTGTACATTTGTCCAGACCCATCAAGTGCCTGGTGCCCACACGGAACTTGGTGTGGACTGCAGACTTCAGGTGATAGTGATGATTCCAGGCTGATTTGTCGGTTCTCACAAGTGGAGCACTCAGTGCTGGGTGCTGATAGTGGGGGTGGTGGTGCATGCTTGTGGGGGACCGAGATTAAACTGGAAAGATCTGCATCTCCTCAGTGAACCCACAACTACTCTGAGGAATGAAGCCTATTTTTAAAGGAAATGGCTACCTCTTCTCAAGGTCACTTCTTGTTTTGGGGGACTCGTCCCATGCTAGGAAAATGCTTGATCACTGCTACACCCCATCTCTTCCTTTCTTGGTACCAAATTGTCCCATACTCAAAGAGTAAATAACTTGTTTTTCTATTGCAAAACAAAGGAGACTGGTTATTTTTAAAAATAATTTTATTGGGGTAAAGTTTATACCCATTTTAAATGCACCATCTGATGTGGGGTTTTTTTGTTTGTTTGTTTGTTTTCAGTTTGAAGAGGTTTTGCAGTTCAAAACTCGCTCCGTTAACCACAGCCAACATATTGAAGATGAAGAATATTCCTATCCCCTAAACACACCCCTCCGGCCCTGTGCAGCACCCTCCAGACACCGGCACTGGAAACCACTGATTCCTTTATTCTGCCCTTCCAAGACCGGCTTTGCCTGTTTAAGAATTTCACATAAACAGGTTGTGAGGTATGGACTGTGTTTGTGGCTGGCTTCTTTTATGTGGTGTAATGTTTTATAGTTTCCTGTGCTGTCTCCTATCTTAACGATTCCTTCCTTTCATTACAGATTAGGGTTCGACTTGTGGTTCTGGGTGTTTATCCATTCCCCTCTGACCAGACATTCGGGTTCTTTTCAACTTTGAGTGATTGTGAATGAACCTGCTATGAAATTTGAATACACCTCCTTAGAGACACTATCTGCATTTACCCTGACTGCAGTGCCAATATTGGAATTGTGAATGACATGGGGATTTTTATGTTTATGCTTATGCACTCCACTTTCTGCCAGTACAGGTGAGAGTTCCAGTTGCTCTGCCTGCTTTGCACTTGGTGTCAGGTGATTTAAGTTCTGCCCCTATGGAAGGCACAGGGAGTTAGTCTCCGGGTGTGCTTTTAATCCATGTTTCCTTGCAGGTTCATGACGGTGAGCTTTGCTAACTGGTTTATTTGATGATAAGATTTAAAATGACATTTAAATTATCTGCCTAGCCATAAAAGTTGGGTTTATATTGTCCCTGAATTTTAAGAGTTCATAATATATTTGCGAACTGACTTTTTTTTTTTGTAAAGTGAACACATTCCTCCTTCTACGAACCCCAAGACCCTTGTCAGATAACAATTGAGAATTTGGATATTTGTTCTCCAGAAACAAAGAAGAATTATGGATAAGAATATTTCTACACTCGCTAGGACCCTCCCTCAGTCCTGGCCATAGCACCTCTGTGTCTCCTGCCTCCAGGTTCACATCCAGCTCTTTAATGGCCTTTCGACCCCTTGACCTTTGTTTTGTTTTCCAGTTCTGGGAAATCTACCTGGGCCCTTTGAACCCATTACTCACTGTCTGAGACTGAGAGCTGGGAGGAGCAAGAAGATGCCAGATAGATTTTTGTACTTCCATTTTGGTATGCTAAGTTGCTGGCTACTCTTTATAGAGTTTTTATTTTTGAGAGTGGGTCTCATGTAGCCCAGATTGGTCTCCAAGGTGACAGGCAGCAAAGAATTAAGTTGGAAATCTGACTCAGGACTTGCTAGGTAAGAACTCTAAGAAATGAGCTAAGTCCCTAGCCCCACTTTATAAAGAAATGTGGGGGCTAATGAAGTAAGCAGATTTCAGAAGATGACTGGAGGAAACAAAACTTTCTTTTTATCTTTTTGTGAGGGTGTCATGGCTCAGGACCTCATGCAGATTAGGCAGATACTAGTGATCTATGCCCGAGACTCTGTTAACTTTGAAGCTATGTGAAAAGCATGTACCTTCTGAACTCATTCATCCTTCAGTGTGTCAAGAAAGGGAGCTGTCAGACACATTGTTGATGATAACAGACTAGAAGAAACTTATTGCGTATCATTAAAAGGTTCTCTTCAAAGATCGAAGGTTAAAAATTACTCTAGCCGGGCCCAAGCCTCAAGGGCTCTAAATGAGAGCAATGAGCTATGGGAAGTATTAGTAAGTCAAAGAGTTGATATAACGTGGTTGAGCTTTTAATGGAACTCACCTTTGGTGATGTGTGAACAAGACCCCCAAGGCCATTGTAACCCATTTTTTTTAGAGGATTTACCTTAACTGGGAGATTCTTAACTTTATATTGTCAATTAAAATAATTTAATAGTTTTGAATTATATTCTTTTCATTACATGGGGATTATATTCTACTGAGTTTCATTTTGAGCCACTTGGGAGTCATTTTTGTTTTTGCTCAGTGTTATGCAAAATGCATTAGTGCATCAAATTAGGAAGGCCTGGCTTTTGTGCTACAGGAACAACCACCTCTGGTTTTCTTGGGACATGACTGAGTAGGGAGCAATAACTCCAACTAAGTGGAGCAGGTCAGAAGCAGAGAGGTTGCAATTAGACAGGTTCACTGGACACTTGGCTGTGAAACATGAGGTTGTTTCCAAGTGTGTATCCCATGGGGTGCTCTCCAGAGGAGTGCTGGCCCTCTGGGATGAGTGAAATGACAGGGACAGACTTCATACATCCTCGTACATGTGATAACAGGGCTTTCTCAATGTTTCTGATTAATCTACTCATGTCATACCGATATCCTGACTTCCAGAGCAGAGATGGAATGTACTGGCAAAGAATGTGGTCAGAAATAAAATATGGTAGAATATTATATCTCAGCATACAGCAGCATAGTGATGTTACCTACAGTGTAAATGACCCAATTTTGTTGAGAGAGAGGAAGAGAGGGAGGNGAGAGAGAGAGAGAGAGAGAGAGAGATGATTTTCCCTTTCCATCATCTGGGTTCCCAGGATTGAATTGAAGTCATCAGGCCTTTTTTCACCTGTCATCAGTCACCAAACAACTTTATCCACTGGGTCATCTCACTAATTCCCAATTTCTGTTTTACCTTCAGTCATAATGAAGACTGGGAAGTAGAGATAGCTCTGGACATCATCTTCTGCCAAGGAGAGCCTCTAAGAAACAGCAGGAATGCTGTACCAATGAAACACACAGGAATGGGAAGGTCAGACTAGCTCTGTCCAGAAATCTAGGCCTCTCTTCAGGACAGAGAACCAGACAAAGGGTCTCTGTAACCTATGGGCCAAGAGTCAGGCAGCCATATTACTGAGGTTCTTGCCTGTCCCTGGTCCTGGAGCATAGAGTGGAGAAAATTCTGCAGACTGGAGTCAGAGAACCATGATCCTAAGAAAGGAGCACAGGGGAGGAGGAGCACTGTGGCTGGATGTTCTGAAAGACAAATGGTCATGGTGCTAGAACTTCCTGGCACCTCCTGCTCCATGCTCCCGCATTAGCTCACCTGGCAGCCTGTTTGAGCGGTGTTAGTTTTTCTAACTTTGTTTTCATTACCTCTGCTTACTAAGTAGGAGGAGATTTTCCAAGATTGCCAGGCAGTCCAAGAACTTAGTTGTAAAGGGTTAGGAAGCAAGGGTGTGGAGTGGGAGAAGGGATGAAGAAAAGCCACCTGGCTTGCCAGAGGCATTTGTCATCTTGTTTGACACTCATCCCAGGCCTAGAGGAAATCTAAACAGTCTGACGTGTCTATATTTTGAAGCAGCTGGAACCTGCCTTACCTGTAAGATCACCTCATCTTACTAATGACCATAATTGCTGGGTCCTTTGCCAGCCATGACCTAGCCTTAGTAATGGTGCTAAAAGTAGGCCTGGAGCCAGGCAGTCTGCAGGGCTTAGGGAGCCCTCCCAGGCACAGAGGGCACCAGGCAGCTGGAAGGATGGCAGACAAGTCAGAGGTTAGAGGTGTTGTTCTTTCATTGCCTTTGGTTTGGGTCAAACAGAAATACTGCACATACTGAAGAAGTCTGGTTTGGGGGACTGCCTGGTACACATTATTGTTTATTCATGCTCTCAAAAAAAAAGGCTCACATCCTTACAATATTACAGGACAAAAAGCTTGTAAAACATGGGGGGGAACACAACCAAACAGAACCATGCTGACTGAGACTATAACTCAGTTGGTAGGAAACCTCCATCATTTTTGGATACCCAGGTCTGATTCCCAGGACCTCATAAAATAGGTGATAACGTTCCTGTAATTCTAGAACTCGGGAAGTGGAGGCAATGGGAGGTCATTCTCAGCTATGCAGCAAGTTTGAGGCCAGCCTGGGCTACAGGAGACCCCGTCTCAAAAAAGCCCATAAGAAGATGCATCATTTTTAGGACATGGATCTTTGTGTACCAGTGGCAAGGGTAACAGCAAAGTTCGCACTTGACAACTGCAAAACCAGATGGACGAACAGTAATTTATAACGAATTTACAAAGGAATAAAACCATTTAAATGATCAAAACCGCTCTTGCACTGGCTATCGTTATGGTTTAAGTAAAATGCTGCAGGCCTCTGAGTGGCTGCAGCGGGCAGC
>LOEQ01002056.1:21002-32538 GCA_001685075.1 Bramus lutescens | reverse complement strand
ACCTAGACAACAATGAGGACCCTAAGAGAGACATACATGGATCTAATCTACATGGGAAGTAGAAAAAGACAAGATCTCCTGAGTAAATTGGGATCATGGGGACCATAGGAGAGGGTTGAAGGGTAGGGGAGAGGAAGGGAGGGATTAGAGGAAAATGTATAGCACAATAAAATCAATAAAAATTAATTAAAGATAAATTCAAGATAGAGATGATCTCCAACTCAGTGATTGATGGCTATTTCATACTCCTTTCCTCTAATACGCAAGTCAGTTGGACAAAAGATAGCAGAGAAACATTAGAATTAAATGCCATTGCACGTCAAATGCACCTAGCAGGTATCTATAGAATATCCCGCTGAAACATGAAGACTATATGTTCTATTAAGCAATCTATGGATGGAAGCCTGTCTCAAATAGTCCACATGATGGAACACAGAACCAATACAGAGCAAGTGAATTGTCTCATCTGACTAAAATATAGTAAAGCTTACAAGCAAAAGCATCTCTGGTAACTACACAAATGCCCAGAAATTAAATACCACATCATTGATTAATAAATGGGGCAAAGGATAAATCAAGAAATAAATTAAAAAACACCTGCAATTAAATGAAAATGAAAACACAACAACAACAACAAAAAACCCATGGGACACATTAAAATCTGTCCTAAGAGGGCAATTTGTAGTTGAATATACCTACTTTTAAAAAGCCCTAAATAGTCCAAACAAATGACTTAATGATTTAACTCAAGAATTTGGAAAAACAGCAAATCAAGCCCAAGTGGAGTATATATTAAAACATAATAAAATCAGAATCTAACCTAATAAAACTGAAACAAAGAAATCAAAGACTCTAAGAACTGATATATTTTTGTAAGGATATAACTAATTGATAGACCCTTAGCCCAATTAACCAAAAAGCAAAAGACCCAGATTAATAGAATCTGAGATTAACAAAGAAATATTAGAACAGATAAAAGTTCAGTATATTGTAAAGGATACTTAGTCAGGCAGTAGTGGCGCAAGCCTTTAATCCCTCCCAGCACTCAGGAGGCAGAAGCAGGTGGATCTCTGTGAATTTGAGGCCAGTCTGGTCTACAGAGTGAGTTCCAGGATGGGCCCCAAAGCCTGAAAGGACAGAAAAATGCTGTTTGAAAGAAAGAAACAAACAAACAAAACCAAACCAAAACAAAATCTTTAAAATATACTCCATTGTCTTAGGGTTTCTACTGTTGTGAACAGACACCATGACCACAGACACTTTCATAAAGGAAAACTTTTAATTGTGGCTGGCTTACAGTTTCAGAGGTTTAGTCCATTATTGTTATGGTGGGAAGATTGGCAGTATGTAGGCAGACACAGTGCTGGAGAAAAAGCTGACAGCTGTCAATCATAATCTATGGGCAGCAGAAAGAGATTATGTGTCACACTGGACATAGCTTGAGCATATGAGACCCCAAAGCTCACCCCCACGGTGACACCGTTCCTCCAACAAGGCCACACCTACCCCAACAAGGCCATACCTGCTAACAGTGCCACTCCCTATGACCAAGAATTCAAACACATGAGTTTATGAGCACCATTCCTATTCAAACCACTACATCCATTATTTCAATATCCCAAGGAAATGGAAAAATTTTTTATTCATGTGATTATATATTGTAGAATCATCTGAACCAATAAAGCTAGACCATGAAGAAATGAACATCTTAAAAAGACGAATAATAAAGAAGAGGTTGTAACAATAATAAAAACATTCTGACTAAGGAAAAGCCCAGTTGCAGATAGGTTCACAACAGAATTCTAACAGTCTCTTAAAGGACGCTGGAGAGAGGACTTAGAGGTTAAGAACACTGGCTGCTTTTGAAAAGGTCCCTTGAGATCAAATCCCAGCAAACACATGATGGCTCATAGCCATCTGTAGTGAGATCTGGTGCCCTCTTCTGGTATAAAGGAATGCATACAGGCATAAATAATGAATAAATATATAGGAATAATATATATTTAACACATATACTACACACATATATAAATATATTAATATAAAATATAAATATGTACTATATAAATAATAAATAAATATTAAAAAGAACTACAATCAATACCTTTTAATTTTTTAAAAAGCAGAAGGCATACTTTTAAACTCTTTCTACAGTATCACTCTAATATCTAAACCAGGTAAAGATACACCAAAAGAGAAACAGAGGCCAATATCCCTACACAAAAATATACAAAGCCTCTTAACTAAATGCTTCCAAAATGAATGAAGGCATAAATAAAAAAGATTATCCACCATACTAAGGATGACTTTATCATGGAGATATAGGGATAGTTAAACTTATTTAAGCTGATAAATGTAATAAACTATATAGATGGACTTAATAAGAAAATCCCATTATCTAAAGAGATACAGAATAGACATTTGATAAAAATCCAACATACTTACAAGATAAAAGTCCTAGAGAGAAAATGACTGGAGGAAGCATCCATCAACATGATAAAGACTATATGTGGCAAACCTACAGACGGCATCATTCTAAATTGAGAAAATGTTAAATCAACCTCATTGAAACTGGGGATGACACAAAGCTGTCCATTATCTCCACTCCCTTTTTAATACTGTACTGAAAGCACCAGCCAGAGCAACAAATAAAGAAAGAGAAGGAAGTTAAAGGGAAGCAAATTAGAAAAGATGGAAAATAATCTTTACTTGCTGGCGATTTATGTAAGAGATTTCAAAGAGATTTCACCAGAACGGCTATGTCAAGAACTCTATCCTTAGACTCATGGAAGAATGGTAAAGCCTTTCCCCTAGGGTAAGGCCCAGAGGGATAGCAAAGCCTTCCTCTGGTTCATAAGAGGGTGTTGACAGTGTGTGCAGAAATCTGCACCATCGCTTCCCCACCTCCTCGATATTTATGGCCTCATGACTGCTCTCCTACAAAGGTTATCTAAATCTATCTCCTTAATTCAGATGTATACCATAAACTCTGCCTGCTTGATTTACCTGCACATAATAACCCTGGCTCCTTGTTCAATTGTTTATATGAAACATTCTGAACTTCCAGTGCGTTAGTTTTCTCCATCAGAGAACCCAGCCAACTTTCTGGGTGGTGAACAGGAGCCAGGTGAGACCAGTTCTATTTAGATTTCTACTCTCCCTGAAAAGTGATACAAGCTTTACAGAATTGTGACAGCATCAGTAACAAGACCCTTCTGCTCTCGATGTTTGAGTCAAGTGTTTCTTAGACTCTGCTGTCCAGGTGATAGTAATTTGCTTAGATGATTATTCACAATCGAGTTGGCTTTAGCAGGTGACCTGTGTGAGATGTTTGGAAGATTAAAGAGTTAGAGTCTCTCTACTTTCTAGGTAATAGTTGCAGGAGGCACATCCTGTGATTCATCCCCCTCCCACTGAAGCCAGGAGACCATATCTTCAAACACCCCCCATGGCATCTATGCCCACCATAGTCTTGCCTCTGCCCCACCTGGAGAGCTGAGTATCTGGCTCACTGGCTGGAGGGCCCTACTCTCCAGGGCATAGTCCCCAGAGGTACATCCTGTGCCCCAGCCCCACCCAATGGAGCCCAGGAGACCAGGGAGCAGCCTCCCAACATCCTCAACCATCCTCTACAGCATCTGCGACCACCAGAGCTTTGACCTCTCCCATATCTGGAGAAGCTTCAGAGCCATACCAGTGTCCACCAGAGTCATGGACCTACCTTTGGAGAAAGAGAAGTTACCTAAGCTAAGGCCCCATCTGCACCAATTGGAGGAAGAGGGTGCTCCTGAAGCACAGAACCCACCTTCACGCATGGAGGAAGAGATGGGCAGATGGCAGTGCAAGAGCACATTCAACATCATAGAGAACAATAAGGCACCACCAGAAACTAGAGGTTATACTCCAGCAAGACTTGAATATCCTAATGCAGATACAAAAGAGAAAATGACCTTAAAATAACATTATGAAGATTATAGAGGCCTTTAAAGATTAAATGAAAATTCCCTTAAAGAAGTGGAGGAAAGATAACACTAATCAACAGATCCTTTAAAGAAAGTAAAGAAAGCCAAGAAAAAGCAAGTAAACAGATGAAGAAAATGGCTCAATACTTGAAAACTGAAATAGAGGCAATAAAGAAAACACAAGCCAAGGGAATTCTGAAAATGGAAAATCTGGATGAGTGATCAGGAACTATACAGATGCAAGCATAACCAACAGAATACAAGTGTCAGAAAAGAGAACCTCAGGTTCTGAAGTTATAATAGAGAAAATAGATATGTTGGTTATAGAAAATGTTAAATCTAACAAACTTTTAACACAAAATATGCAGGAAATCTGGGACACCATGAAAAGACCAAACCTAAAATAATAGGAATAAAAGAGAGAAGTCAGAGAAGTCATTTTGAAGGCCCAGAAAATATATTCAACAAAATCATAGAAGAACGCTTTTCCAACCTAAAGAAGGACATGACCCTCAAAGTTCAAGAAGCTTACAGAACACCAAATAGACTGGACCATAAAAGGCCCCCTTCACCACATAATAATCAAGACATTAAACATACAGTATGAGGGAAGACTATTAAGAGCTGCAAAGGAAAAAGTCCAAGTAACATACAAAGGCAGACTTATCAGAATTATACCTGACTTCTTAATGGAAACTCTGAAAGCCAGAAGGTTCTAGACATACACCAAGAGACCATGGCTGTCAGCCCAGAATACTATATTCAGCAAAATCTTCAACCACCATAGATGGAGAAAACAAGATATTCCATGACAAAACCAGATTTAAGCAATACCTATCCACAAACCCTGCCTTACGAAAGGACTAAAAGGAAAAATCTAACCTAAGGAAGTTAGCTGCACTTACAAAAACACAAGCAACAGATAACCTCACACCTCACAAAAGCAAACCCCAAAGAAGGGAAATGCAAGCCCACCCTAGTGATGTATTTCTTTCAGAAAGTTGGCATTAGTAAATATTCTAAGCAACATCACCAATTGCAAACCAAGTGTTCAAATGTCTGAAAGCATGGAGTACCTTTCTTATTCAAACCACCACAGAATATTTTTTAACAGACTGGCAACACCTTTACCAAGGATGGGAATGAAAAGCTGGAGAGACACTCTGTGATTGTAACCAATGTGTAAAAAGCCTTTAGCCCACACACCTGTCACCAGTTACATAATCAAATTTATGACGAAGAAAAGTTCTGTAGATAAGCTTTTATATGCTATAACATCTGTGTTACAGAAATTGACTCTTGCAGGAGAAAAAGTTATTAGTGGGCATTATTCTTCTTTAAATATTTGTCCTAGCAACAGTAGAGGGGGTGCTTGAACTGGCCATCTCCTGTAATCAGATTGGTGACTACCTTAATTGTCATCAGAGAGCTTTATCTGGTAACTGAGGCAAGCAGATGTAGAGATACACAACTAAGCACTGGGCTGAGCTCTGGGAGTCGTGCTGAAGAGAGGGAGAGGTATTATACAAACCAGGAGGGTCAAGGTCACGATGGGAGAATCCACAGAGACAATTAACCCGAGCATGTGGCAGCTCACAGACCCTGGACCAATTGGTAGGGAGTCAGCATGCAACAGACCTGTGCCCTCGGCATGTGTGTGACAGTTGTGTAGTTTGGGTTGTTTGTGGGGCTCCTAACAGTGGGATCAGGACCTGTCCCTGGTGCTCGAGCTACCTTTTGGGAACCTATTTCCCATGCTGGTTTGCCTTGCCCAGCCTTGATGCAGGGGGAGGAGTTTGGTCCTTCCCCAGTTTGATGTGCTATTCTTTGTTGAGGCGCCCTCTCCTCAGCTGCTTATGAAATAAGTCATTTTCGTGCCTTCAAACTAAGTCAGCTTTCCAATACTGGGAACCTATAAGATGGCAACATCCACTTATTTTTTTATTTTTATTTTATTTTTTTAGAGAAATAATAAAGAGTTTATTTAACACCCAAAGATACACAGGACAAAGTACAAGAACACAGTTCAGGAGAAACAGACCAGAATACAGGAACAAGCGGTAAATGTTCTGGTTAGTTTTATGTCACCTTGACACAAGCTAAAACCATCTGGAAGAGGGGTCGTCGATAGAAAAAAATGTCCCCACCAGATTGGCCTGTGGGCAAGCCTATAGCACATTTTCTTGACTGATAACTGATATGGGACGGTCCAGCTCACTGTGGACTGTCCCTGGGCTGGTGGTCCTGGCAACATCCACTTATAAAAGCATTCTTGAACTAAAACAAAAAATGCTCTTATCTCTACATGGAAAAGTCAATTAATTACTCAGGGTTGTTTGCTGTGTGATATAACTCTTTGTTCTACTTACGACACAGTAATTACAATACAGCTGCCATGGGAACTAGATTTTTTTTTTAGTATGTAATGAAAGTGTCTTTTCTGAAAGAAAGCCTACCAGAAGAGCTACCATTAGAGGACAGAATTATTTGGAGCAGAAAGTCTGTTGCCAGGATTTATGCTTTGATTTATATGAAGTGGAACTGTCAAATAATCAAGGGGAAAACATCAATAAGCTAATCGAGCACATTAAAAATAAGCAATTGGCAATCATCAAAAGCTTAGAAGATAGGGAAATTTTCATTTTACTTCCGTCTTCAGCATTAACACCAGAACCAGATTTTGGAGATGAGCAAACGGGTCTACATGGTTTACATTTATTCCATTCACCTCACTCAACAGGAGCAAAGAACTTAAAAGTTGAAGATGGCGTCTCTCTGAAAGTGAGATACATACCACTGCATACATATTATACCTGCCCTTAGTTGTGCACTTCTAGGACTAAAGAAATCACTTCCTGTAAAAGGAATCCCTCCAAATATCTTAGTAGATAGATTCCAAGACCTTTATAAAGTAGACAAAAGCCTGTCATTGATGGAGTGAAAGACACTGCATTTGTTGGGAAACTGTCGTATGGATTTGACTTGGCACCCCCACACGAAACGTGCCTTTCAGAGTCTCTGACTCAGTTGAAGAGTTGCTTTTCAGACCCTAGTGACTGAGAGTTTAGCCAAAGAGAAAGGCCAGCACGTTGACTATTATAGTTCCAAATAAACAGGTGAGCCTGGCCTGCCCCCTAGAAATGGAAACAGCCTGTGTCCATTACAGAACGAGATTCCTCCTCCGACATCAGCTGATGGATTGATAACAGTGGCACTGTAGCTAGTTACAAGTGCTAGTTATTCATTAGCCAGTAACAAACAAACTGCCCACTAGATGCCTCTCTACCGACCCAGCATGACTTCAGCATGTCTGTAAATGAGGTTCTAGAACCATCACAAGGTAGTGTCATCATCAACCTCTGCTACCCTGGGAAACAAGCCTTCCCTTAACCATATTCCAGCAATAGGCATTATATCAGATGGCCCCTCAGAAGTGAGGAATAATGACGGGAGTAGTCTAAACCAAGAAAAGACTTTGCAAATACTTAATTGAGAAGGAGGGAAAAGTGACCAAACATTGACAAATAGCGAGACTGCTACGCAGGGATGACTGATGGGCAAAGAGCTCTGAGCAGGCTTTTCAAAGACCCATTGTATCAGCAGCCAGATGCTGCTGGCATGGGGTTGAATTAAGCATTTCCCAAACAAGTCGATCTATCTATGAATAGGGAGGAGGTTCGCATGGCGTTGTCACGGGAATATTCTGACACTGACCTATCTCTAATGGTATTACCACCCACGAGCTCCAGGGAGGAAATGGCAGCTGGTGAAGCTGAACAGTTGCAGAAGACCCCACTGTCAAATTCAGGACTACAGAGTAGAATGGAAGAACTGGTTGAACCGGAAGCACAGGTGAGCTTCATAAAACAAACAAACAAACAAACAAACAAATAAATAAACAAACAAATTCAGCTAGCTATATGTCAGTGTATCCTGAAAGAGACACAAAGCCATGATTTGAGGATAGACACATTAATTCTTGTTTAAAGAAAATTGTGCCCCTAAGGTGGCAGAGGAAATTAACATTCCCTCAGGCTTTCCCTATTATCCTCTAATAGAAGAAGTATCACCAGACCTGATCCCATAGCACAAACTGAAGAAACACAACTCTCTCCACGTTTAAAACTTCATGATACTCAGTCTGAGAAAAGTAGCGAGTCCTCCAGGTTAAGTCAGGAGATTTAACTATAGTAGGAAAAGAAAATTCTTTTGTTGGTCCTAAGACGTCAATGGGACAAGATAAATTAACTGAAGTTCAAGCGCCTCTCTCAGCTGAAATGCCGCAGGTTCTAACCAGTGCAGAAATAGAAGGCAGAGTAACTGCCTGCTGAGATATCTGAGTTCCATGTCCAAAGTCAGCAGAATGAGAGTTTATCTTTCTTAGAAAAGGTACAATGCCATGATACAGAATAAACCAGGCCTACCTCATCCCCCAAATATGGAGGTAACTTTAAGCCTCTTGAAAAACTCATAAAATCAGGAAACTTGTATTTGCAGGCAATTTGTATGGAGAACAGAAATCTGGACATGAAACCTTTTGCCGTAGAGTCCAGTGTACTAGAAAAATTGTTGAAAATAAGTCTTTGGCAGACACATAGGTTTCTATCACCACTGTAAGTCAAATAGTGAATATATCATTAAAACAGACTAGCTATAAAACAGTAAGAAAAATAGCTCTGACAGTGATTTGAAAATAGAGGCTGGTATTAACATTGCAGCCTGGGTCAGTAAACTCTGTCTCCATGGACAAAACTGATGATGTACAGCCATACATTCACCCAGAGATCTCAAGGTATATTTCTTCCTCTGACAGTGCCCAGTGCACCTATTACACAAAGCCAGTAAGTGTAGAGCCGGGGTTTCAAACACAGGCAATACCAGTAGTTAGAATGGTCAGCTTACTTCAGAATATTGGAACTGAATTAGATAAAGGGAGGATCTCAGTGCTGTTGGCTTCGACTCTCACTCCACATCTACAACAGGTGAACAGAAAGCAATTCATGTGCTGCAGGACACATCAGAATGTGAGGAGAAAAGCCCTTGAATGATGGAGTTTTCTCCCAAAATACAGCAGACATCAGTAAAAGCATCAGTGAAGAGCTTTTTGCTTCCTTTGTCCCAGAATCCCTTGACTCTGTGACATCTACAAAGAACATATGGCCAGTGAAAACCCTAGTATGGAGCATAAAACCAAGGCAGATTCTAAAGCACTGAGCAGAAATACCGAGATTAAGTGTGAATGCTTCCGTGTGCTATGGACCGCTTTCTGAAGACACTGATGTGGATTCTCTAGATTGTAGAAACTGCAAATTAGAAGTGGAAAATTTGTGTACTTTGAGTCATGCTAGCCACAAAGATGCTGTAAAAGATAGCAGTGATTCTTTCACAGACTTAAACAACGGTGACAATGACACTTGGGTCTACTCCAGGAAAATTTCAGAGCTGGGGACACATATTCCACCAAGAAGCTGGGACACAGAACTGTGTCCTACGTCAGCAAATGATAGAGTATGCCACGCTACGTCCAGATCCCAGTGGTATACCAGGACTTATACTAACTTTACAAATGAGTCCAAAGATACCACAAGAACATTGCATAGCCCAAAGAGGCATCGGAATTTTACTGCGAATTGCGATAGCCTTAGCTCCTGGACTAGCACTTGGCATGTGACAGATGACCTCACTCAGAATACTTTAGACCTGGGGTATTTGCATTTTGATCCTAAGCTAAAACAAACCCTAAAGAAGGGGGTTCTCAGCAATCTTCTCCTTCCACCGTCCTCCCTAAGGAGCCACTTATCCGACTCTCTGTTGGAACAGGCGCTTCAACACAAACATCTGATGCCTCGCTTCTGCGTCTTCCACCTAAGAGCAGAAGTCCTGTTCTGATTACAGTTGTACACTCAGACCCCAGACAGCAGAGTCATTGAAGAGACCACTCGCCCAGCAATCTAGACAGGTTCTTCCTCCTTTTGGAAGCAGAAATGCAAAGTAGAAATTTAAGAAATTCTGAAGGAAATCATACTGTTCCTGTTCACCTCAGTAAATTGAAATACAACAGTACTGTGAGAGAAGTTAGAAATCATATTTCACTTATTCTAAATGAATATGCTGAATTTATAAACATTATGATGAATAGCAACCAAATTGTTTCCCAAGATAAAGAGTTGAGAAGTGCTTCTGCAGACGCTTGTTCCCGGGAGACATGTCCACCAAGACAGTCGGTATCCTACAAAAATATGATCACAGACTTGTGTTCCCCTCTGCATATCGAACTAAAAGGAGTTATGAGGGAGGCTTGTAAGAGCCCTTTCTTGTTCTTCCTCATTGAAACAGAAGATAAGTCATTCTTCTTAAGAACAAAGAGCACCTAAAAAAGGAGGCCATACAGAAATTGAACTTCTGGATTTCTGTCAAGTTTTTCACAGAGAGAGTGAGACACTATTAGTTATCATCAAAAATGAGGACATAATATCATTAGACATTAGCATCTGATTCCTTCTCTGCTGAAGCTAAAGCATTTCCCCAGTGTCATCTTTGCCGGGGAGGACACCCCTGAAAACGTTCTGAATAACACCTGCCAAGAGCTGTTTTGCTCGGGCAGCTTCGTGGTATCAGATGATGACATACTAGAAAATTTATCATTAATACAACTGAAACTGTCAAAATCCTAAAAAAAAAACCATGAAAATGGAAGATGGAAGTGGCTGCTTCACTACAAAAAATTAAAATGCTCAAGGAAGATGTCAGAGTAGATTCAATTGCACATAAAAAGAACTTAATCCTGAAATCTTTTCAGAGTGTAAATATCGTTGGATTGCTTCGTTATTCCAACTGTGATTCTCCATCACTAACAAAAGCTGAAATTTTGAAACGCTTGCTAAATCTGCAAATCCAACCTATCAGTGCCAGCTTTGCCATCTTCTTCACAAACAAGCCCATGGTATCCACGGATGTCTTTGAAAATAGTGGAATCCTTGTTACAGGTGTAAACTACTTCACTGAAAATATAGAAAAGATAGCATTGGTGATTAAACTACATTTTGGAGTTGAGGCTAGACATGGAAGACACCAAAAATAAATTAGTATTTTCCTGTGTCTTAAAACCTTCAAATACATACAAATAATCTTCAATTGAAAAATCCATGTTTTGCTTTTCATACTTTGCTAGAATGTCTCATTTCATCAGACCATAGTTGCCATTAGCTGTAACAATGTTGAATATTGTTATAAATTTATTTTCATTCTAAACATAATGCCTTCAAAACTATTGAGCTTAATATTAAAATTGAGACCTTCACATGTTTACCTAGCAAAAGTAAAGTCTGTTTTAACAAATAGCCTCTCTTGGATGTGGTCAGAGGCTTATGAAGTGCATGTTTCAGAAGTTTTACCACACTGTATAAGAAATTATAATCTGTAATGGTTTTGTTTGCTATTGCATAAGAAACAAAGAGAAAAACCATTTTTCTCGTAAATGACGAATGTATACACTTTCTCACTTACTCGGGCATTTTTAAAATTTATTTATTTATTATGTATACAATATTCTGTCTGTGTGTATGCCTGCAGGC
>LOEQ01002056.1:3493-16854 GCA_001685075.1 Bramus lutescens | reverse complement strand
ACCTGTGCTTCTCATCTTCTTGTGGTCTTCTTGTTCTATGGCACAACAATATTTACGTATATCCGCCCGTCCTCCAGTCAACACTCTCCTGCCAGAGACAGACTCATCTCTATGCTGTATGGGGTCATTACCCCCATGTTAAACCCCATTATCTACAGCCTGAGAAACACAGAAGTCAAGGGAGCACTCAGAAAAGTTTTACGTCTTAGGATATGTTCACAGAAAACATGTTTGAAGAATGTCTCAAACTCTTCTTAGAATCAATATACAGAAACAGGTAGCAATGTAAGTAAAACAATGTATGTAAAGAAAGAAATTGATAACAAACATGCATTTAAGTTCACATATTATTGTACACATCTCTGTATCCACTTTAATGTTTGTAATTGAAAAATTAAATTATTTGAGACTGAATAGGATTAGTAGGTTATTTGAAGTAACTATATCTATTACTGTCTTATCTGTATTAATAGCTATATCCAAACAAATGCCTATAATTATATTTACATATACCTATGTTACTGGGTTCTTGTTTCTAGTCTACATTTATCCATGTAGTTATAGATGTTCATTATTTTTCTATTGTGTTTTGTTACTTTTAAAAGACTTTTAGGTGTGACCACGAGGGCCTTTCCTGTTTATTTATCTGCACACCATGTGCATGCTTCATGCTCACAGTGTTCATAAGAGGGTGTTTGACCTCTGGGACTGGAGTTATGGAGAATAGTGAGTCACCATGTGGATGTCAGAGACAAAATCTTAGTCCTGTTTAAGAGCAATAAGTGCTTTCAACTTCTGAAATATTTCTTCCACTAGTAATTTTATTAATTTTTTATTTTAAATATTGATTTATTTCTTGGCACGTGGGTGTTTTGTCTACATATATGCCTGTGCACCATATGTATTCAGTGACTGTGGAGGCCACAGGAGACTATTATATTCCTAGAAACAGGATTTTAGGATGGTTTTAGGTCATTATCTTTGTGGTGGGAATTAAACATGAGTCTTCTGGAAGAGTAGTTGGTGTTCTTAATCTCCGAACCATCTCTCAAAAACTCCATAATTTATTTTAAGTGACAAGTTATTATGAACATTTAAGGAGTCAAATTGGATTTATTGTTTATAAACACTGAGTAATAACTAAATTATGTTAGCTAACATGCTTCTTCCCTCAAATATCTATCATTTTGTGGTGAGAATTATTTTCTCTTTTTTCCTAAGTAATTGATAATATTTATTATATTCAACATACTATTAAAATAACATTCATAGATAAAAATATTATTTAGTCTGATATACTGTACATCTGTGAATGCATAAAATGAGCAAAGGAGATGACACCCAAGGCTAAAAGCCAGGAAGCAGTTTTATTTTATTCATAACACAAGTCCATGGGACACCACTCATAACACCAAGGCCCGAGTTCAGTCAAGCAAACCATTTTATACCTCTTTTCTCCCCTTGCTCTTGCTTCCTGACATAGCAACCCATGTGTATTTTGTGCATATAATCTGAGTGGCTATAGTAAATGTGGCTAAAGTTTTCTAATCTCCCCAAGAGTAGAAAAATGTCCTCAAACAGTAGCATTTATCAAAAGTTCTTTTAAGTACAGAGTTGGGAGCGGAGGATTTTTGTTATGGATAAGGCAGTGAGAGACTTTTCAGTTGTCATTTCAAAACTAATAAAAGTTTGTATTTCTCCTTTATCAATTCCAGCATACATTGATGACTTTTAGCATATGGCTGCTAAACTGCAGGGTGTGTAAAAAAGCCTATAATTGATCATAGATGAAAATCATTGTTATTGCCTAGATCTTTTTCCTATTATGATTTATGAAGTTGTGTTAGACATAATGATTGTATTTGCTCGCCATTCTTGGGGAGTAGAAATCATTAGGGACAATGCTATGTTCTGGTATAATCACTTGTTCCTTATTGCTTACCCAAGGCTGTTTAAAGCTGCTTTTAATTGCACCTTAATTCTATTTTCACAATAGATCTGTTAAAATAAATTACAAGATAATAAAAAATAGAATACGGACTAGCCTGATATAGATGTCTCCTTTATGTCTTCAGATCCTTCAACAACAAATTCTCTTTTGTCTTCACCCTCCTAAATTTTGTTAATGAACATTTCTCTTGTCTGTTCCTTCAAATTCCACATATAAGTTACAGCCAGCATTATTTATCCTTCTGTGATTTGATTGTTTCACTAAGATTAACCATCTACATCCATTCATGTTGACACAGAAGACTTTTCTCTAGGGTAGAACACATTTGATGGTATGTTTATCTTGGTGGTAATTTATTAATGCAATTTTACCATTCATCTGTTGAACACAGTTTGATCTCGTCATGTGACTTGTGAGTTATGTATCAGTAAATAAAATGAAGTAGAGAAGGATTTCTTACAATATTATTTTATTTTATAAAAGTTTTATTGTTGCTTGAGAAGTTTGTACATACATATAATGTATTTTGATTGAGTCCATATGTCATTCTCTCTGCTCCAGTCAATTTCCCATCTACCCCCATTATTTTCTTTCAAGTGTGTGTGTTTGATTTTCCCAGCTGAGTCAATTCAGTCTTGGCAGTGTGTGTATGTTGTAGTATTATCTAATGGGGGAATCATAGCTTTTCATGGGTCACATCCCTGAAGAAAACTGAAAATTAACAGTCTCTTTCTTTTTATTTGTGGTTTTCATGACATGATTCTTTGGGTAACCGTCTCGGTTGTCTTGAAATTGGCTTTGTAGACCAGGCTATCCTTTCTCTTTGGAATGTTTGGATAAAGGTGCGGGCCACTATGCCCAGCTGGACTTTCTCTCTCTTAGCAGCCACCAATTGCCAATACCTCTTCAGCTAGGGATAGATTTCATAACTAACCTTCTCCTTCCATGCTGGGATTTTGTCTGACTTGATTTTGTGTCTACGCTGTTCATACTGTTACAATCACTGTGAGTTCACATGTGATATTTTTTAGCTAACAACCATCTTACCAAGTTTCAAATCTTGTGGTATATTTAATGCTCAGCATAGTATTAAAACAACTATTAATTATTTATTGTTATACTAACATATTAGTTTATCTCTCAACTCAGAGTAATGTTTCTTTGCAGCAGATAGCTCTTCACACGAAGACCCATAATTGGCCAACATGCTGGTAATAAAAGATTTGAGTGTGTTTAGCTATCCCTATGTGGGGCATCTACATTGTAGCCCATCCTTCCAAAGCACAGGAATCCTGGCAGGAAAGAACATGGAAAGATTTTAAGGGCCAGAGTTAGCACCATGCATGACACTGTGTTGCCTGGAAATATCGTTGTGTATGGCAGCAGGATTCGGCCATACTCTCGCATCTGTGCAAGCCTTGTAGATCTGATCAATGCTGGGAGGAAGAAAGGGGGAGTGGAGGGCCACCAGGGAGTCGCCAGAGTCAGACATACAGGTTGGAAATGACTTGGGGTAAAGAAATCAGGTAGACATATGGCACTTGATTGATGTACAGGATGTGCTTGCCACAGTGCAAAGATATTTATGCCTTTATGAATAGACTGGATGTTGTGTTAAAGGGGCCTCTGTGTTGGGGGAAAGATGGGGATGGTTAGGCAGAAGCTTTGAAACAGACAGTGGAGTCCAGATTTAATTGGGGCACTAGAAGTCCAGGCTGTCTCTCACAGGTGGAGAGAAACCATGAATGGGACATTTGAAAAACTTAACAGGTATTTTTTGTTAATGTTTGATTCAGGCAGGTCTAGCCCACTATGGGAAGGGCTAACACTGAGCTGATGTATAAAGAAAAAGTTGAGAAAACCATGAGGAACAAGCCACTAAGCACCATTTATCTAGCGTCTCTGTTTAGGTCCTACATCCAGGTTCCTGTCTAGAATTCTGTCTTGGATTCTCTTGATGATGGTTTGCAAAATGTAATATAAAATAAATGTCTTTTCACTCAATATTGGTTTTTTATATTTATTTATTAAAAATTCCCACCTCCTCCCATCCTCCCATTTTCCTCCCCCTTTCCCCCCTCCCCCTCCCCTCCCTCTCCAGTCCTAAGAGCAGTCAGGGTTCCCTNTCAGTCAGCCCTCATTGTCAGCCACATTCAGAGAGTCTGGTTTGATCACTTGCTATTTCAGTCCCAGTCAATATTGGTTTTAGTTAGTGTTTTATCACAGCAACAGAAAGCAAGTGACCATATCAACTATGATTCCATTAGGTAAGAGAATGAAGTACCAAATACATTTACCTACATTATTCGTTTGGCTTTAATATTAATTTATTTTTTTACTATTTTTCACAATTCTATTCATGTATACAATAAAAAGTGACTATATCCACTCCCATTAATTCTATCCAGATGCTCGCCTATCCCTTCAATATGTATCACTCCTAACTTCAATATTTTTGTTTTTCATAATATAACCAATCATGTCCATATGTGAGTGGGTTGGGGCCATTTCCTGGAACATGGAAAACATACCCATAGCCACATACTTAAAATGAATGATTCTTCATTCTGCAACAACTACCAATATCTCCTCAGTAATGAATGCTTTCTAGAAATCATCTGTTCCATCTATGCTAGGATTTTGGCTGTCTTGAGCTTGTGTAGGTCTTGTGAAGATGACCACAGTTGCTGTAAGGTCATAATTTCCCTAGCCTTGTCATGTACAGAAGACAGCACCCTGTAATACTCTCCCCTGTTATATGGCTCTGACATTTTCTCTGCTTCCTCCTTCTTGCTGCTGTTGAAAACTTGTTGGTAGTGATGGGTTTAACATTAATGTACTATTTAGGACTGAGAATCCAGTCTTTTATGCTTTTTACTTTGAGTTCTGTTCACTGCAAAATAAGCTTTTATGACTAAGGCTGACATCAGCATAGCTCTATGGGTATGCACATACATAATCTGAAGACAACTTGATGGAATGGCCATTTAGTAAGATAACAATACCATGTACTGCCTTGAATCAAACATGAAATAAACATGAAACTCCCTTTTGGGGAGCAGGCATCCAATCTAATTAGAGAGTAGGTTGATTATTCCATAATAGTATTGCAAATATTGTATCACCAGACCTATCTTGCCTGAAAGGTAACTTTTTCAGCATACTAGGTCCAAAGTTGGATAAGACCATTGATGGTTTTTCTCCATAAATCGACTTTAAAGCACCTTTTATCATTATGAACTCTAGGCAGTAGAGAAGAAGTTTGGTTGATTTGAGATTGATTTCGTGACGTCATTTAGCTAATATTCATAGTACTTTCAGAAGTACCATCTTACCGTGGTTATAGTGGCTAAAGAACATGGCAGATTAAGCAAAATTAAGAATGTGTTAAAACTTCTTCTGGGGATCCACTGCCTTGCTAATTTCAAAGTTAGTGATGACATTCATAGCATTTATATACTTAGGAATATATATATGAACCTATAAACAATAGTTAATGGAAAAAGAGGACATTAAGTTGAATGTGAGCAATAAGTGGTATATGGATATATGGGATATTTTGGAGGGAAAACAGAGAAAGAGGAGATGATATAATTAAATGAATCACCTGAAGTCTAAGCCCAAGTGGTCAGCCCTGAATACCTAAACACCCTTTCAAACAGGCAATAGTTATTGGAATCAGTAGATCAGTAGAATATGTATATGTATATATTATACATACATACATATATTTCATATGTATGTATATAATGTAATATATTTCATTTATATACACTTCCACAAGTAGCGATCATAATTAGAGTCAAGGACATGAATTTAATTGTAGTGGAGACACAAGAATAGTCGGGGGTAGAAATGGTATAAATACAGTACTCATGTGTGAAATTCTCAAAAGATTTCTAGCTAGAAGAATTCCAGTTTGCTGCCAAAATGAAAATCTAAACCTACTTAATTGATGCTTATTCAGAAAAATTACTTTAGTTTTAATATTGGTTTCTGAAATAATTGAAATATCTTGGTAAACTAACATTTAACCATGAAGATCAGAACATACTTTTCAACAGGACAGTTTACTTGAAATCTGTATTTTGATAAGTTGATAATGTAATATTTTTATAGGTAAGAGGAAAAAGATTATAGAAAGATTCAAAGAGATGTAAGAAATAATTTATCCTTTCTTGTGGAAAAATATAAATTATTAAAGACACACCTGGCACAGAATAAAGACCACTCAACTTAGTAAATATCACTTGGAATTCTAATTCAGTATATACAGGATACCAGAATTCTGGGCTTATATTTATTATTTACATATATTACACTTCTAAAAACTAAAATTTCATTGATTCCAAAAATCTTCACCTTTTTAAAAATCTTTCCACCAATATCATGAGAGAATAGTTTGATTTCCCAGAAGATATGCCATAAAGGGTATGTGGGCTCTTCTTTGGTTTTCATATCCATGATCTCTGTTATTTCAAATTTTTTTGACTTTGGAAGTTAGTGCCATTTTAAACCATGTTTCTAACTTGTCTGAATTTAGTTTGTATATACTCAGTTAGCAATTTAGAATTAAAGTTGGGACTAATTGTTTTTTTTAAAAAATAAGAGAAATAATAATAAAAATAATTTCAAAAGGAGACCATCTTGTATGGAATAATAAGGTTACTCCCATAGGACATGGGTCATTAAATGAAAACCACAGAGAGAGGCATGGGACATCAAGGAGTTATTGGTCAGGGAAGCTAAACAAAACTCTAAATCAGCACAAGATGTTGCCATTGGTTGTCCCCATAACTGGCTATATTATTTTTAGTGATTATGTCTGTAAATTTCTCATTTTCTCTGAAAATTCATAGATAAAAATAAAGCACTGTAGTGTTCATTAACATTCAATTTACATGCTTTTATTAACTGCAAGTACAAATCTATTATCTATCTACCTACACCTACTATTTTATTTTAAAAAGTAGCTTTTAGATTTTATAGCATGTGTGTGAATGTTTTGCCTGCATGCGTGTATGTGTACCACACGTGTGCCTGATGTCCATGGAGGATCAAAGAAGATATTAAATCTACTGAAAGTAGAATTGCAGATCACTGTGAGCTGCCACCATCAGTTCTGAGAACTGGACCCAGGTCCTCTGCAAGAGCAAGGAGTGCTCTCAACTGCTAAGCCATAGCTCTAGCATCTATCTACCACCTATCAGTCAATTAGCTAACTATTTTCATAACTACTGTGCCAGCAGGAGTCAAGTTACAAGATATGTGTTCAAATCAGTTTGTGTTTCTAGTCGTACTGGATCTGCGCTCTTTAATATTCATGAGGATGACATAACTTTCACAAGCTTCATTGTATGATAATGGTAAAAAAATTGTAAGGTTTGAGTCCAACAAAGAAAAGACTTTGAAAATGTAATAGTTTAGTTATATTTTGAAGCAATTTTTGCATAGATTTATTCTTTGATGTTGTCCAGCTACAATATTCTACATGGCATGTCTAAGTTTTTTCATTGAAACATGTGTATGTCATTTATTTATGTTACATGAAAGCGACTCAATTGAGTTTAAAAGACAACTAAATTAATAGTTTGTAAAAGCTTATGAATATATATTTTAAATGTATCATTGACTGAATCCCAGGGCTTGAACACATTTGGTGTGCCTTTATCAGAAACTAAAATGTTAGTGTTAGAATATTTTTGTGCTTACTTTAAGTTAATTAACTATGTGGTCCCATTATAGGTTGGCAGTAATGTGCATAGTCTCTCTACAGTTCCTGTTATTGTGACTCCCTAAGGATGAAACAGGAATAATATAAATGATGTACTAACCCCTGATGTGAATCTTACATTCAAGTGTGGACTTCATTTTCATCTACTGATGTAATTTGTTGGCCAGGCCTTTTGCTTTAATTTTCTCAAGTTTTTACTGGTAATATGACCTAGTTTTAAGACAAAATTTGCCTATACTATTTTTACTAAGATTCTTATATTAAAACAAATACAGCTTTAATTATGCCAAGGTTTAAGGTTTGTCTTTTATTTTTGCCTTCAGTATTGTGAGCATTTGAGAACTTAAAACCAATATGGCACAGCTTGTTTTTGATCATTAACTGATTTTCAGTAGCAACTGATTCCTTTTCTGTGTATGGCAGTAACTTGAAAAATGTCTTAAGAGCAAAGCTTCATACATTGGTATTTACCATATTAAGAATGGTAAGAAAGAATGATATTAAGAACATTTGAATTTTGGATAATTTATGACAGCTGGTTAATGCTTGCCATGTATACCAATTCAGTACACGTTATATAAAGAACCACAGAAAACACATAGATTAGTAAAAGATTGCCAGTATCTCTAATTGAAAATTATTCATTTGTACATTGGGCATGTTACACAAAATTTTCTTGAGAAATACATGATGGTAGCATTTTGCTCTTTGTTTTCTAATTCTTCAAAAATTCTTAATATTTATGTTTGTATTAGGAAGAAGAAAATGTTGAAAAAAATAAAAGCACCTTCTCTACATGAACAAGTTCCGTACTGTATGTACCAAGACAGTGTGTTTTATTCAATCCTTTCAAAAAGCTAAGTGTAAAATATAAGGACAATATCCTATCACTTATTTTGTAGACAACCTACTCATACAATTTGGGAACAAACAGGTATGTTTATTAGTCAGAAAATTATTGGTTAATTTATTATAGTCCTTGCGTTAAAAAGTCAATTTTGTCTGTATGACTACAAAAAATAGCTTATTGTGTAAACTAGAATTTGCTTTCTGTAGATATTGCTCTTATGATAAAAGTGTTATATTTATGCATTTGCTGCAATATTTCTATACCTACGGTGTTGTTCTCAGACATTAGTTAGACACAACTGTAGACAGATTTCTGAGAGTCCAATAGGATTCTGATCTTTTGAGAATGAAGTACTGATATGACAGTTTTGTTTTAATCATTGTCATTCAGGTGTTCACTGTCTTTTAGTTGCATAGTGATACACACATTGTATTTTGTAACAAATTTCTTTGTTGTATTTTATGAATTGAAGAGATTGTCAGCCATAATTTTGTCTCATTTTTTCCGATATATGCTGTTGTTTCAGAAGAGAAAATACCACTCTTTTAGGAATTGTTCTCTCACAGTCCTTTGGCTTGAAACAAAGCCTACCTTTGTAGTTCAGGGTAACTTCAAATTAAAAATTTTCTTGCCTTAGCCACCTAAATGTAGGAATTAAAGGTACACAACACTATATCAACATTCTCAGGAATCTTATTATTACTTATATATTTCTTACGTAGGAAAGAGTGATGGAAGAACCTTCAAATCCTTTGTGAATAAAATTCATTTTCATTATTTGTCTTAAGCATTTTAAATGATGATAGAAAATATTTATTGTTTTATATGAAGAAAATAAATTGGTGTGGAAATAGAATGTTCATTTTAATCTTCTTTTAAAATGTGATTTGATTTTTAATACAAATAAGATAAATACAATACATTTAAATACACAATATATAGTAGATATAAATACAAAAGATTAAAAAAATTTCATCATAGTTGGACAAGGCAAAACAACGGATAACATAGAGCTCAAGAGAAGGCACTAACATCTGAGATCTACTTGTTAACCCACTTAAGAGTCCCATAAAAATACCACATTGATAACTACAATGTATAAGCAGAGGACTTGGTGCAGACCTATGCAGGTTCTGGACTTACTGTCTTAGTCTTTGTGTGTTCATATGAGACTTTTTCAGTTGGTTTACAGAGCATTGTTATCCTGTGGTCCTCTCCTCTCTTTGGCTCTCAAACTCTTCCTGCCCCTTCTTCCATAGGATTCCCTGAATTTTGAGAGGAGTGATTTGATAATCCATTTAGAGCAGAGTGTTACAAGGTCTTTCTTTCTCACTGCCTAATGTCTGGCCGTGGTTATCTTTATTTGTTCTTATCTGCTGCAAGAGGAAACTTCTTTGATGGTAGCTGAAGAAGGCCCTGATGTATGAGTACAGCAGAATATCACTAGGCATCATTTTATTGTTCCTTATTTTCTTGAGACAAGTAATATTTGATTTTACCTTATGTCTCTGGGCTGTACGTTCTCTGGTTTCTGGTCACCCAAGCAGTTTTGGGTATGGGTCCTGTCTCATGGAGTGGGCTTTCAATCAAATGAAACATTGGCCAGTTATTCCCACAGGATTTTTGTCACCCTTTCCTAGCATATTTCACAGCTGGACAGATTATAGATCAACATGTTTGTGGTCTGGTTGGTGTTTATGTATTTCGCTTGTTGGCCTCTCTTACCAGAGACACTAGAAGATGGGGGCGAAGGCTCCATATGGGCACCAGCTTTACCTCTCCATGTTCAATGTGTTGTGTGAGCATTATCGTTAGCAATGGGACCTTACTGTCTGTTTGTGAAGAGCAACCTACTACCTTGCAAACCACCTTCATTGTTTGAGGATTTCCATAGGACCTCTTTGTTTAACAACTCCATTGGCAGTAACTGAATCCCGGTAATAGAAGTTTATCTCCAGACAAGAGATGGTCATCTGGGACTCTGTCTCTTTCATTATATGGAGACTTCATTAGGATTGCCTTGATGTGTGATAGTTTCCATTGTGTTCGGTTTTTGTACTGCCCACAAATGTCCCTCAGCCTAGGCTCTCTTCCCTGCATTTCCTTTCTCACCCCCATTTTTCCTCCTCCTTTCCATCTGATCCTCATTTTCCCATTCCTCCTACTCCATTCCACCCATAAATCTATTCTATTTACCCCTCCCATGGAGATCCTTATGTTGCCCCCAGTCTCCTTCTATATCTAACCTCTCTGGGACTATGGTTTGTGGATTGGTTATCATTTATTTAAAGGCTAATGTCTACATATAATCAAATACATGCCATATTTATCTTTCTGAGTTTGGTTTACCTCAGTATGGAATAATATTTTAGTTATATCAATTTGCCTTTAAATTTCATGCTGTTATTGCTTTGTAACATTTGAGTGTGCAAATATATCACATTTTTAAAATCCATTCTTCTGTTTAGGGACGTCTAGGTTGTTTCCAGCTTCTGGCTCTTGTGAGTAGAACTGCATTGAACATGGCTGAACAAGAAGAATCTTTGTCTTAGGATGAAACATCCTTTGGGTATATGCCCAAGAGTGGCATAGCTGGATCTTGCGGTATATTGATTCCAACCTTCCTGAAGAACTTGCGTACCAATTTACCTAGTGGCTGTGCAAGTTTACACTCCAGCCAGCAACAAGGGAGTGCTCCCCTTGTGCCATGTCCTTACCAGCATGAACTATCACCTTGTGTTATTCGTCTTAGACATTCTGATAGGCATCGGATGGAATCTCATAGTTGTCTTGATTAGTACATTCCTGATGGCTGAGGATGCTGAACATGCCTTTGTGTTTCTCAACCACTTGGGTATTCTCTTTTTTGAGAATTCTCTGTTTAAATCTATACCACATTTTTAATTGGTTTTATTTTGTTTGTTGATGTTTTGTTTCTTGAGTTCTTTATATATTTTAGATATTAGTCCTCTAATAAATTTAGAGCTGGTAAAAATCTTTCCCTATTCTCTAGGCTGCTGGTTTTCCTAGCTGACAGTGTCCTTCGCCTTGCAGAAGCCTTTTGGTTTCACGAGGTCCCATTTATTAATTACCAGTCTTAGTGCCTATACTATTGCTGTTGTGATCAGGAACTTGTCTCCTGTGCTGGTTCAGTCAAGGCTATTTTCTAATTTCTCTGCTAATAGGTTCAGTGTATCTTGTTTTATACTGAGAACTTTGAGTTTTGTGCAGGATGATAGATATGGATCTATTTGCATTCTTCTACATACCAACATTCCCTTATACCTGCATTGTTTGTTGAAGATGCTTTCTTTTTCTCCATGATGTATTTCTGGCTTCTTTATCAAAATTTAGGTGTCCATAAGCATGGATTTATATCTGGGTCTTCAATTTAGTTCACCTGAGCAAGATGTCTGTTTCTATGCCAATATCATGCTGTTTTTATTACTGTAGCCTTGTAGTATATCTTGAAATCATGAATGGTGAGACCTCTGCAGCTCTTTTATTATTCAAGTTTGTTTTAGCTATTCTGGGTGTTTTTTTTATGTGAAGTTGTGAATTGTCCTTCCAAGAACTGTGAAGAGTTGTATTGGAATTTTGGTGGGGATTGCTTTGAATTGTATATTGTTTTTGGTATAGGGAGATCATCTTTATTATGTTAATTCTACCAGTCCTTGAACATGGGAGATCTTTGCATATTCTGACATCATCATTAATTTTCTTCTTCAGAAACTTGAAAATCTTATAGAAATCTTTCCCTTGCTTGATTAGGATTACCCCAAGATATTTATGTTATTTGTAGTGATTGTGCAGGGTTTTATTTCCCTGATTTCCTTCTCAGTCCATTTGCCATTTGTATGTAGGGTTGTTACTGATTTTTTTTAGTTATTCTTGTATCAAGACACATCAAGGAAAGTGTCTACTGTATGGGTTCCTGGAGGAATTTTTGGCTCACTATGTATGCTATCATATCATCTGAAAGTAATGATCCTTTGATTTCATGCTTTTCATTTTGCAGCCCATTGATTAAATAAGCTGTCTTATTACTCTAGGTATAACTTCAAGTTCTGTACTAAATATATGTGGAGAGAGAAGACTGCAGTATAGAGGTATAGTAATTAAAAACTGCATGATATTGGAATAAAAATAGACATGATGATCAAGGGAATTGATTCAAATGCCCAGACACTAATCTACACACCCAAGGATACCTAGCTTTTCATAAAGAAGTTAGAAATACACCATGGAAAAAAGAAGGCACCTTCAACAAATGGCCCTGTCACAAGTGGATGCCTGAATGTAGAAGAATGAAATAGATCCATATTTATCACCTTCCACAAAACTCTAGTCCTTATGTTGTCTTATTGCTCTAGCTCAGACTCCAAATAATATATTGGTATATATGGAGAGAGTGGACAACTTTGCCTTGCTTCTATTTTTCATGAAATTGCATTGAATTTTTCTCCACTTAGTTGATGCTGGCTGTGGGTTTTCTGTAAACTGCCTTTATTAGGTATGTTTAGGTACATCCTGCAATCCCTAGTCTCTCAAGGACTTTTATCCTTAAGATTGTGGAATTTAGTCAAAGGACTTTACACTGTTTCATGAGATGATCAGGTGTTTTTGTTCCTTCAGTTGTTTTTATTGTGGATTACATTTACAGATTCTCATATTTTTAACAACTGCCACATCTGTGTGATATAAGCTACTTGATCATGGTGAATGATCTTATTGATGTGTTCTTGGATTTTGTTTGCCAGTATTTTTATTTATTTATTTATTTATTAAAAATTTCCACCTCCTCCCCTCCTTCCATTTCCCTCCCA